>CM051366.1:19908254-19933254 GCA_028015245.1 Cardamine occulta
ACTTTGGAAATTTTCAGAATCGTTTACTAAAGAAACATATATAAGGTATTTTCAAACCATTACTATTCCATTCAGGGTTATACTGATGATTTTATGTTAAAATGGAAATAACAAAACCAAGGACGTGCTTAACCTCTGTTTTTTTGTCTCCTTTGATTCTCTGTTTTTGAGCATTGCTCTATTATTTTATTTTATTTTAACTTACATCTTTAGACTTTGAATATGTTTAGATTGACTACTACTATTTCATAGTTAGTAAGTAATTTATCTTGTTAAATTTACAATACATCAGATTTAAGTTAAATATTTTTTAAATATATATATCTTTAAAAAAAAGTAATGCCAAAACAGAGTAAACAGAAATTCTATCATAGGTTTGCATATTTTCTGGTAGTGAAACTATTTGCAGCTCATCGTAAGCTTTAGATCAGCTTCTAAATGAGAAAATTACTCATTTCATTTCATTGTAACCAAACTAACCATCAATGTCTTCAACTAAAACCAGAGACATTTTCATCATGGCTCAATCATAAACATAAATACCAATAATTATGATAATTGGGAAACAAGGCAAAGCGGAGAAGGAACTGAGAGAAAATAGTCACTGATATAAATAAACAACAATGTACTTTGAATATCAACTTGAAATTAGTCTTCTGAAGTTCTCTCAAAAAGTATCAAATCTTTTCTTAGGAGACCTAATTTTGTTCTATATAAGGATGTTTTATACGAAATTACAACTTCTCATAACTCATATAACCACAAGCTCTCTTCACCAGCATACCTTCTTTTTCTGCAATTTTTTCAACAATAACCATGTTTAGAGTATTCATTAAAAAAGGTTCACTTCATCCAAATAAACCAAAATTTATGGGTGAAAGAAACTAAGTGACTTACCCTATGGTACTTCTCATCTTCTTCCCTGTCTATGTAAGCCAAAAGATCATCTTGTCTCATTAAAGCCTCATGTAAAGCCTGAATCATTGGAGAGTATGAAATTAACAAACAAATATAAAAACAGTTGCTTTTAGATATCAATCAATGAATATGAAAGATTTTATTATATTACCTTTTTTGTAGCGATGAGCTCTGCTTCAAGCGCATCCACACGATAAACAGCTGTATTAAGCAACTCCTCTTTCTCACGAGGCATCTCATGTCGCTTTGAGTGTAGTGTTTCTACCTGTTTCTCAAGATCTCCTAGTCTTCTTACAACAGAAGAAAACACATTCCTCTCTCTGATAGTTTCAAAATCTGGTGAAGGAGGACGAGACTCTCTACCAATTGGTTCATCAACTGAAGATTCAGACTGGCACTGTCCTTTACTACTCTGTGGCAGAGCCATAGATATGAGAACCTTAAGCAAGTTCACAAAGAACGTGATTAGCCACATCAAGATATGACTAACCGGTCCTATTTTCCTCAAACCGGGAATATACTCTGAACCTGTACCAATACATTCATTCCATTACAGTGAAACTTTGCCTTGATTACATATCTTAGTATTTAGCTTCAACTATTTTTACCTTTTGAAGTCTTTGGCTTTTCATGGGCCATCCAAGAAACATCCTCAACTTTGTCCACCATTTTTGCATCTTCATACTCTGATGAATCACAAGGATTTGACTTACCATTGGCCCTAATCTGAAAGTAAGGTCGGGTAATTAAGTTAAGTAATCTGAATGCATAGTGTGATTTTTACTTTCGTGCAAGAAAACTCTTACATCTTCACAAACAGGAGTCAGCATGGGAATATGATTCTCTTTATTTGCCTTTGGAGAAGCCATATCTTCCACTTCAGACCCTGATTCCGCTGTCGAGGTATCACTAGCTTTTATCTGAGCCAAAGGGAAGATCATTATTACTGTCAGATATAAATGATCAAAAACAAGTTTCGCATCGAAGTCCAGAAGACCTTTACCCCAGAAAAAGATGGCTTATCACACGAGGACATACGGAAATCACTGTTAAGAACCGATGCATGCCTGCAGAGTGGTCCACCATGTTGAACCATCTACAACAGGAAGAGAGATCAATTGAGTAATGTTATTCTATTTTGTCTAATGAACCAAAAGAAAGTAAACAATAGGCTGTGGAAAATACATTTTTACCTTTAATATCTCTGGATCCTTCCAGGGCCCTTTATCTGATCTCATACAACCACCTTGATCTGCACAAGTGCAAGTGCCACCAAGAAAATCTGGCAGCTGACTGAACAAGTTCCAAATATGGTTAGGTAGTTAAATCATATTTTGGACTCATGTGAACCAAACAAGAAGGACAGAGAATTCTCTACCTTGCATCAATCATCTCAAGTAATTTGTTCTGGTACTTGTCACCAACAACCTATTAGAACAACACATCGACACCAGGTAATTCAATTAAAGTAATCTTTCTGGTAACTTGTTGGAAATGTGGATGGATATGTAGAAAAAAAGGTAAATTTACATGAATCTTCGTGACTGTTTTTGGATCAAGAAATCGTTTCACCGAGCCCCAGAGTAGCTTAAATCCAGAACCAGCATTAACGATGACCATACGATGAAGTGTCTGCATATATATGTTCAATGTTATCGATCATTATCTTTTATTACACTAATTCGAAAACACACATTTTGTTAGGAAATCAATAGCAACCAGCTCGTACCTCAGGGTAGTTATTGTTATCAATCTTTTGCAGCTCGATGATGAGATCCCTCGCAGGCTTAGAAAGATTCTTAAGCCCCTGCAAACACACAATTGTTAATATTTATGATGCAGGACAATAAACACAACACTAGGAAAAAATCTACAGAATCTGTTTTTTTTGTTTTGTAAGTACCACGCCTCGGACGTCTAGAATGGTTGTGCTAGAGTCAATATGTCTCTTAGCAGCAATACAGCAAGCTGGAAGCTTAATGGTGATAGTTTTCTCAAACTCTCGAACATGATACCTTAAGTATCTTTCGAATGTAGTGACTTCCATAAGTTTGGTTGGATCAACTAAGCCTAATCTTTCAATATAAACAGGTCTCCCTTCTTTGTCAACACCATGATAACCTTGAGGGTAGTATTTCATAACTTCATCTAACTCTTCAAACTCAAAATCCTTATAACAACAACAAAAAATTCTAATCAGCAAAACAAAAACAATCACATGATTTTGTCACACATATTGAGAGTAAAAAAAAAAACATTTGATTCACCTCGAAAATTGTGTCAGTGCCATAATCTCTTCTCCATTGAATCATATTACTCCACATTAACTTTGTTTTTCCAACATCAAATTTCCTAGCTTTCAAGAATCTGCAGATACAAAGAACAGGACAATCATCATCATCATCAATTCATCATCATCAAGTATTGATGAAATTGAGAGAAAGAAAGAAAAAAGAATGACCTCAACATAATGTGATAATCATCAAGTCTTGGAGTGAGTAAATTCTCGGAGATGAGTACATTTCGGAATTGATCAACAGCTTTCAATTCCTCAGCATCATGAACGTCTTCAATAGCAAGAGAGAAATTACGATCAGTGCTTCTTCTCCTGGTGCTGCTTCCTTTCTTCTTCAACGAGTGTCGAAGTTTGCTTGAAGCTTTCGCTGCTTTCTTCTTGAAACTTCCGATTCTTGTTTTCTTCTCATCCTCTGAAACTTCGAAATCTGATCTCCATTCCTTTCTCTCATCATTACTCGAACACCCTTCAAAACCTGATTCAATCAAAATCCCTAAAAATTATAATCTCCGTAACAAAATTCTCTCGTAATCATCATTTCTCAAACTCAATTATACAATCCGAAAGGTGTTAACTTTAATCACAATTATGCGATAATCGGGGAAAATACACTCACATGGTAACGCGAGAGAGCCTGACATGAGGAATTTGAAGGATCTCGACGAGAATCCAGAGGAATCCGAGAGTTCGGGGGATTCGAAATCGCAGAGGCGAGAGAAAGAGAGAAATTGAAAGAGACGTAAGAGGGAGAAGTAAAGTGATGGTTTTATAAGGTCATTATTAAACGTCCTTAATTAAGTGATAAACCTTTCGTTACTTATTAGTACGAACTAATTTTTTTTAAAGTTGTGGTTTTAACTTTAATTCTCTGACCGGAAACACAACGACCTTCACATATCACAAATTGTTGTTGATGTTAGTAAAGTAAACACCGTCGGTGATTTTACTCTTATTTCTGCTTAAAACCAGCATTTGGGTAAAAAACAAAAAATTAAAAACAAAAAGTTTGACAAAAAAAACCCAGCATTTGGGTTACTCGGTATTATTTAAAGGGTGTTATTGGTTTGAGATTTATGTATAATGATAATGATTATTAGGATCAAGAATTTAAGAAATTTTTAGAGTATTTAAAACATTTCACATATTCTCACCAAAAGTTTCTTACAATATCATCCTAACATTTTGAAAGTTTTTAAAAGTTGTTTTATATGAACAAAAAACAGTAAAATCAATCAACCAATAACACTTAAGTTTAATAAACTTTAGTATTATCTGAAAATTAGTTAAAATTTTTATTGATCCAATAACGCATGACTTTTAACAACTTTTTATAAATATTGAACCAATAATACATAACTTTAGTAGAGTCTTTGTAATTCAAGATTGAATAACATCAAAGTTTTAAAAACTTATAACTCTTTAAAAATCACCTAACCAATAACACCCCCTTAATATATTAAGATGTATAATTTTTATTAGCTGAGTTCTCACGCGTGCGGTAAATAAAATTATAACGGTTTTAATGATCTTTTAAAAATATTTAACTAAAAGTTAATATATTGTAAATTTCACAAGATAAATTACTTACTTAATGTGAAATAATATTAGTCAAAAAATCTAAACATATTCAAAGTTTGAAGTTGGAAATTTTTTAAAATAAATAATATCAAATTTTTAATATGAAAGAACTAGATTTTATCATACAAAATAGGTTGAATTGTCTGATTTGTGAGTCTTTTTTAATGTATACTTTTAGGAAAATTGCTATTCATCTATTAAATACATGATTTTTTGTATAATTAAAAAGTCTATTGCAAATGTATTTTCCTTTATTAATTTGAATTATTATTAGTTTAATTTATTTGTTTTCACATTTTACGAAAGCTTTCATTGACTATCATAAATTAGTTTTTACTTGTTTATAGAGCCCACTTTTGACAATTGGTTGACTTGTCACCACAATTTGTCCTACGAAACGTACGTTTCTCGAGATATTTTATTTGAGGGGATATGGTTTTGTTGTTGTTTTCCATTTTTTTTAAATTCTCATTTATCGATGAAAACAAAAAAAAATCTCATTTATCATCAAATTTTTCAATAAACAATTTTTTTTTAAAACGCAAAGCAAAAGCTATTTGAATACCATATTATTACATATGATGGATGTTGACTGTTCTGGGGAAAACCATGTCTTCGCAAGATATTTGAAGTGATAAAAACTATATAAAAAAAAAGGAAATATCCCGTATTATTGTTAAGAATATATGGAAAATATTAACCTGAGAGTGAGAGACATCATAAAACATTTGGTCAGAAAATCCCATTTAATTGTCAAGATTAGTTTTAAAGACATTGCATGCAAATTAGACCTAACAAAAATAACAGACACGGCAACCATGTCGGCAACGCTATCTGATTTTTTATTTTCTTCCAAATTTTTGTTAACCACATGCCACTTGACTAAATTTCCAATCACATAACCCAATAATAATAATAACTTGCTTCTAAGAAAGAACAAAGAAGCACGAAAACAAACAACGCCGACCTTAAAACTAATTAGAGTGAGCTTAATTTGCTTAATGTATTAAGTAATATGTACACATCACGCTACATACATTATACATTTTTTTTTTGGAAATGGGTAAATGTAGAAGCATTCTTGGATCTCCATTTATACAGAGACTGCTTCTTCCTCCACTATGAACCCGACCAATGACTTCTTCTTACTTCTTATTATGTACACACCCAATTACTTGTTGATCGAGCTGTCCCAAGAAGAAACATAAGCACCGAAAAAACACTTTCATTTATATGAATTTTCGTTTATTTGTCCTTACCTCTCATGTGTATTTCCTCAGGTTACGTTTGGCCCTAAACTGGCCAAGCTTGTCTCTCCACTCAGCTGCAATTGCAAATCAACAATGTATATATGATCTTAGACCAAAGATTTAGGAAAAGCTAGAAACTTGCTCATACATACATATAATAAGCTTACCAGCTTCATCATATCGCTCTTCATTAACAGCTTGCATCATGTTGCTCAAAATATTAAACTCTTTTGTATCAAGACAAGCCTGACCATTTGGTCTGCACAAAGTCAAAACAAAATTTATAAGTTATGGAATTCAAATTCATAACAAAATGATGTGATCTTGAAAGATTGTCTGAAAATTTACCGATCTTGTTCAGTAAATAATAAACCATCTGAAGCAGGTGTTGGTGTTGATTGCTTCCCTGACTCAATAACTCTCATTCCATCACTATATGCAAGGTACTTGTTCACTTGTATAGGTACCTACAAAACGATCAACACAATTTTCAACAACGAATACGTATTTGTATTTGATCTCAGATGATAAATGAACATTAATGTATTACATTGCATCTAACAGCTATGTTAATTGCATCTGAAGGCCGTAGGTCGAAGCTGACACAATCCGAGGCATTACCCACCTGCAAATATCGTCCCAAAATCAGCCTTAATAGATAAACTATATTTGAGTTTCCACGACTGAATTGGAAGTTGTATAGAAGACACTAGTTGCAAACCTTTGAAAGGTATAACTGAGCGAAATACGCCTCGTGTACTCTTTTAGTGACTCTAACAAGTCTAACCTGTAAAATAGTTGATAAAAAAGATTCGTGAACAATAAGGTCCTGAGAGAAGGAGAATACATAAAGGAAGAGAGACCAAGACAATAAGACATACTTCGTAACCCATTTTGTCCACCATTTCCTTCACCACTTGATACATGGTGGGTCTTGCCTGAAACAAGTAACAACAAATCCACTAAATATCTCTATTCAATCACTCTTTACTGATCCAAAACAAAACAACTGAGTGATAATAAAGGCATACAATTTGGACATTGGTCATTGCTGCCATAAGTAACACACTAGGCATCTCCACTGCAATACACACAAACAAAAAACAAATCAAGATACACAAAATTAAAATCAACACTTTGATATCATAAAAACTAAACTACTTAAACACAAGTTTCAACGTACAAACGATAATAGGAAGGAGAAGACCAGTTCCATCTTCCATTTTCAAGACAATAGCAGGGTGTGGAGCATAATCGGGTAAATGCCCTCCTTGAGGATTGTTGTGGACACAACGTAATTGCTTACCATCCCTCATCTTCACCATAAAACCATCTGCTCCACTCCTTACCTCAACTACAACATCACAAAAGAAACCCCAAAAATACATCAAAAATGGAACTAAATCAACAAAACAAGACAACAAATTCTACTAATCCCATTAGCTTTACCAGCTTCCACTACACTAGAGTTAACATACTCCTCATCGTTCTCGTTGAAATTCTCTGCAGTGCTTCCATTACCATCAGAGTGAGAGCTGAAAACACACTTGATACTCTTGTTGCACCATCTAAGAGTTATTGTAGTAGTAACTTGAGACTTAACAGCTTTTATCCGATTACCAAAGAATTGGCTTCTAGGTTTCAGACCAGTGTAGTTGACAAGTGAAACACATGCACCTACTTGTCTTGGTCTAATTGCAGGACAAACCACTGGTGCTTGAAGTGACCTCATCTTCCTTATATACACCAATCAATAGCAAAAATTAGCATCAAACATTAACCAAATTCAACAAAACTGGAGTTGATCATTTCAGATCACTCTGATCCACAATAATTCCAAAAAGTCAAAAAGAATCAATGATCTTATACAAAGAACTGACATTTATGTCGTTTATTCATTGAATCTACAACAAAAAATCCACAAAACCTTATGATGATGATGATGATCGAATAATTAGGAAGACCATAAGATGTGATTCACTTACGAATTTACAATTGGAATCGGATTAGATCAGATGATCGTGAATGGTATAAACACTCTCACGAGAGATTTAGTTGATGGATCGATCAAGAAAATGATCGACGAGTTCTGAACAAGTAAAGAGAGGAGATGATCAACGGAAGAAGATGGATATAGAGAGAGAGAGAGAGATTCTTCACTTGAGACTTGAGAGATCAACAAGAGTGAGAGAATCTCTGTTACTTTATTAACCCAGTTTTTGCTTGAATTCCCGATTTTACCCTTTCACCATAATTTGTTTCATTTTTGCCTAATCTTATTACTTTGTCATGAAAAATAAAAACTCTTTTATGTATTTGGCAAATTTTTTATACGTAAACCAAATATTCCTAATTTTGTATACGTTAAATTAGTATAAAATAAAATAATGATTCGCATGATTTGAAATTTTCTGGTAAAGAGGGGCATATATATATGTAAAATAGTTAAATACTATTCTTTAGCAACAACAACAAAAAAAAAAGCATGATATTTGTGCTTTGTTTATTGTAGAACACTGTCAATTACGTATAGTTTGAGCAATGATCTACCAAGTACCAACAACTAGAATAGATAATAATAATATTAATTAATAAAAAGTTGTATGGAATAATTCAGTTTTAAAAGCGATTGTCTTATTGGTTAAACGATTTGATGTCGTCGCATTAAAAAAAAAATTGATTAACTTGGTCGTATTGATATCATTTTTTTTTTGTATTTAAAAAGAAAAGTAGGAAACAGGGGTGAAAAAGGTAAATACACTACTATAGTAGTGATGACGTTAAAACGATAAATCTTAAAGGGTCGACAGGTCATCAATTGCCGGCAGACGATGTAATGTATCGTCTAGATGGATGCCACGTGTAACTGCGCCTTGAATCATACATAGTTTTGGATAAGGTCGCAGAATATAATCACACTCTCTTTTCTTTGTTTTTCTTATTTTTTTTCTTCCTCGAATTTTTATCCGTTTCTAGATCTTATTCTGTATTTTTTGTTATGTCTTAACTATTACGTAAAATATGGATAGGAATCTTTTGAATCAAAAGCAACAAAACCCAAAAAAAAAAAAAATGTAGAAAAGGCAGATATTTATGTTGTAGTAGACGTTTACGACGACCATAATGTAGATTTTGGGTTAAATTTGTTTGAAGATTAGCAAAGAAAACAAGTTTGATGTTTTTCCTTTTTGGCTGAACGTTTTTTTTTTTTTTTTTTTTTTACTTGACAATCAATAATAGTTACATCAGTCTTTATAGTTCAGATAACAAAAGGAGCAGCTCAAAATACAACAAGAAGCACCGCTTGTTTAGAAAAATATAACACAGCCTTTGTTGACTTTTTTTTTGACGTCTTGTGTGCCTTCTTCCTCCTATTGGGCTCCTCTTGACATACTTGTGTACGTTCTTCCTCCTATGGGCCAATTTAAAAAGAAATTTGATGGACCTAATCGGCTTCTTTTCGCCTCCTCTTGGGTCTTTTTCCACACCAACAATGTTTAATGGTGGAGAGGTGTGTGTTTGCCTCCTTTTAACATTCCCCTCAAGATAAGGCTGGGAAAAATCCAACAAGCCAATCTTGTAATGTAATGTATCACACACCTTTGAAGATGTTGCTTTGGTGAAAATGTCCGCCACTTGATCCGAGCTCTTCACAAAGGATGGAACTATGACACCTTCACGAACCTTCTCTCCGTAGTGGCGTCAACCTCTATATGTTTTGTTCTTTCATGGAACACAGAGTTGGATGCTATGTGTATTGCCAGCTGATTGTCACAATGCAAGATAATAGTGAGATGATTCAATACCAAGGTCTTTAAGAAAATTCTTTAACCAAACAAGCTCTCCAAAGAATGTTTGCCATGGCTCGGTATTCTGCCTCAACACTTGATCTTGAGATGACATTCTGTTTCTTGCTTTTCCAGGTGACCAAGTTACCTCCAATAAAGGTACAATACCCATGTAGACTTCCTATCAATTTTATCTCCTGCCTAATCAGCATCACAATACCCCACAATATCGGTGTTGGAGTCTGCAACCCATCCATATACCTTTCCTGGTGTACCTTTAATGTATCTTAATATTCTTTCAACCATTCTCCAATGATGCCGCTTGGAGCATGCATATCTTGCTCACTTGGTTGATCGCAAAACATATATCGAGTCGAGTAATGGTGAGATATATCAACTTACCCACCATCCTTTGGTATTGTTTCTCATTCGTAGCTGGTTCCCCTTTGGCTCATCCTTATAGTTTTCCTCAATAGGTGTCTTGCATGGCTTTGAACCAAGCTTTCAGATCCGACAAGAGATCTAGAGCATACTTCCTTTGTGAGAGAAACAACCCATCATCAAGCTTACAAACTTCAATCCCAAGGAAATATCTCACTCACCTAAGTCTTTGATATCAAAGGACGCTTTAAGAAGCTCCTTAGTGTGCTTAATACCATCCACATCATCACCAGTTATGATTATATCATCAACATAGATGAGAACTGCAACTATACCCTTTTCTCCTTGCATTGTGAATAAGGTATGATCTGCTTCGGATCTCTTGAATCCATCTTCAAGAAGGCAGCTTAACCTTTGGTACCAAGCTCTAGTGATTGCTTAAGACCGTATATTGCTTCTCGAGCTTGACACTTTGCTTTTATCAGCTGAATCATGAAACCCCTCAGGTGGTGCCATATAAACTTCTTTCTTCTAAGTCTCCTTGCAAGAAGGCATTCTTGACATCCATTTGCCAGAGATCCCATGATAGATTTGTTGCTATCGATGAAGAACTCTTCTTCGAGTGCAGCTTAGCCACGAGGAGCAAATGTCTCTGTGTAGTCTTCACCATATTTTTGAGTGTACCCCTTGGCAACTAGCGAGCCTTGTACCTTTCAATCTCTCCGAACTTGTGTACTTGATTGTGTAAACCCATCGACATCCCACAACTTTTTATTACTTGGTAAATTAACCATACTCCAAGTACCATTCTTACGCATGTATGCAATTTCTTCGTTCATTGCTTTAACCCATACTTCGCTTAATCATGCCTCCTTATAACTTTGTGGATCCTTGTTTTTCTCTCTTGTGGAATGAAAGGCTTGGTGTTCACTTGGGCGATGAGACACCGAACAATCGCCTTGGATTGGATGAGCAATGGCTTTGTTGTTGTAGTAAACACCTGTGTTCCTCCAGTGCTCTGGGCCATGTCTCACACTATTACTACTTCTTAGAGGTGGGGCTGATTCTTCCTCAGATTCTGTCTCCTCGGAATCCTCAACAACTTCACCTTCCGACGAGGAAGTGCTAGATCCATCCTGTTGAGATTCGCCCTCTCCAGTATGTTCGGTAGAATTTGGAGTAGGCCCCCCTTCTTCGCGGTGTTCATTGTCCCCACCTTCCTCATCGGTGTCTCCAATTTGAGTTGTTTCTTGTTCTCTTCACTCCTGGTTTGCGTTGGTTTTTGACCAACAAGTGTGTTTAAACCATCAAGGATAAATTGCAAGATAGCTGCTTTGTCATTGGGAGAAGTGGGGTCTTCTAAGCTCTTCCATTCTTTCTTATCAAAGAACCCATGGCTTCATCAAACTTAACATCTCCGGAAATATACATTCTCCCGCACTTGGTTCATAACATCTATACCCTTTTGTGTTGATGAATACCCTATAAATATACATTTGATGCTCTTGGGTTCTAATTTGTTTCTCTGAGCCTCTGGAATAAAGACATAACACACGCATCCAAATACCCTCGGATGATTAATGCTTGGTTTAGTGCCATTCAGAACCTCATAGGAGAAACTCTCTTCAAGTTGTTTGGTTGGCGATCGATTGATCAAGTAAGTCCATCATAACTGCATCTCCCCAATATTCCTTGGGAACTCCTCTATCAAACATAAGTGTCCTTGCAATTTCCATTAAGTGTCTATTCTTGCGCACGCCATTCTCACGAGGAGTGTAAGCGCAAGATGTCGGTGAACTATCCTCGCTTCTCCAACAAGTTTTTAAACTGATTACTTGTATACTCTCCACCGTTGTCACTTCGAAAACTTTTATCTTTGTCCGTATTGTGTTAACACATAATTGTAGAACTTTTCAAAAGCTTCAAAAACATGACTTTTTGATGGCGTAAGAGTAACCCATGTATACTTGGACTTCTCATCAATAAAGGATACAAAATATTTATATTGATTTCGGAAACACATGGGGCTGTCCAAACATCAGAATGAACTAGATCAAAGCATTGGTTATACATGTAGATGACTCGAGAAAAACAACTCTACAATGCTTCCCCATGATGCATGCTTCACATCCTTGATGATCTTGATCTAGCTCTGGAAAAACAAGTTTAAGGACCTGGAGTGTGGATGACCAAGTACATGCCAAAAAGTGTCAACGCAACCAGACTTTCATAAGTTGAGTAGCAACCGGTGAATACTATCCAAAACGTAAAGGCCATTCTTATTACTTCTTTCGCAATAGTCTTCCCCGACTTATTTCGTCCCAAAACAATACATCATCGAAACCCCAAACACGCCTCAAGATCCTTTGTCACCTTTTTGATAGTTTAAACTTTCTGCAGCTATAAATTCATTACGCAGTGATGTTTCGATGAGCCAGGATCAACTTTCCACCTTCTCACAACATCATCACCCCCTGCAGTGAAAAGCATTTCCTCTTGTAGTATGACTCATTTCCTTCATAGACTTTTGGTTTCAAGTGAGGATTGAGCGTCAGCATCTCTCCTTGGTATGTCCCGACTTCTTAATGATCACACCATAGGTTTTTCCTCTTCTCAGTTGATTGAAATGAGCCTTTACTCACATAAACTGTTTCACGAGGTCCTTGGAAGAGACCTTTTGATCCTTCCTCCTTCTGGATCATCATGCATACTTAATGTATACTAGGTAACGATTCAATCCTTAAGATATGGTGAATCAAACCCTTGAATGATCCATTAAGAGTAAGTAGAAGTCCAAAAACTTGATCTTGCTCACGCCTCTCATTCAACTCCTTCACATCAAGAGTGGGTGGTCTAAACAGATCCGAGTTCCCCATAGACCCTGAATTCTCCAAAAAGTCTTTGAACAATCGTTCCCTTGTGGAATATTGTTCAAGGATTTCTTAACCTCAAAGGTTCTGCTGAGATTAGAGATATTTCCATAAACACTCATCAGAGTGTCCCAGAGCTCCTTTGCAGTTTCACAATAGGAATATGCTGCAAGGATGGATTGCTCTAGTGAACTTTGGAGAACCGCAAGAACAAGCTGGTCTTCTTGAATCCACTTATAATCATCTTGGCTGGTCTTTGGCTTTGAGTGGAGACTCCACTCCTTCATCCGCTTCACCTTCTTCTCCCTTTTGACATCTCTTGAGAACCTTCAATATGCTCCCATAAGCCACGGCTTCAAGGCGTTCTTGTGGTTCTTGACCACGAAGATAGTTGTCTCCTTTGAGAACAATTGGAAGAGTGATTTGTTTCGATTCTCCATTTGGAAAAAGAGTGATAGTGTTTGTATTTGTGAAACAAAGTAGGTCTTTAAGAACTAATCTGCTCGATACCATGTAGATTTTGGGTTAAATTTGTTTGAAGATTAGCAAAGAAAACAAGTTTGATGTTTTTCCTTTTTTGAACGTTTTTTTTTTTTTTTTTACTTGACAATCAATAATAGTTACATCAGCCTTTATAGTTCGAGATAACAAAAGGAGCAGCTCAAAATACAACAAGAAGCATTGTTTAGAAAAAATATCACACCTTTGTTGACTTTTTTTTGACGTCTTGTGTGCCTTCTTCCTCCTATTGGGCTTCTGACATACTTGTGTCGTTCTTCCTCCTATTGGGCCAATTTAAAAAGAAATTTGATGGACCTAATCAATTTCTTTTTTCTCTCTTTCTTTTTCCACACCAACAATGTTTAATGGTGGAGAGGTGTGTGTTTGCTCCCTTTTAACACATAATAATGAAATATGAAAATATTGTTCTCTTATTTTGTAATTTAGAAATTTATGAATAATCATGTTGAAAAATATAAACTTTGATAAATAAATTTTTATAAGTGATAATAACGACAGGAATAAATCGGGCCAAGTAGCGGAAAATCCAAAGTCTTAATCGAGGAAAGTGAAGTAAAGCAAGTGGAAACCATAATAGTAGCTTAGAAGTCAGAATCAATGATGGGCCCATTGATTTACTCAAATACCTTATCGGTCCAACAAATTGATAGGTAAATGGCTTCACAAGCGTTCCTTCGTTATCCAATTTCCCAGCCTCAAAAATATCCCCTCAATCTTTGGATTTTCTTTTTCTTCTTATTTTTATTTTATTTTTTGACTTCTATATTTTTGCATTGATTGAAAGCTGAAAATGCTGCTCTGCTCAGATGATCTCTGAAGATTATATTATTTTCATCGCACAATTCAAACTACAAATTATGTTTAATCCAATAACAAATTGGACCCATTATCAGGGCCCAATATGCACATATGCTTTTTCATTAGACACCACAGCAATGATAATAATTGAGTTTTGTTTTAAACTAAACTAAACGAGCCTAGAATCGACCGATAATATTACGTCATCAGTTCACCATATAATGGGAGTTCAAAGCCCATATCATTTGAATTTTGATTTCCCGAAAACATATATGTACATGTCTTTCAAATTGTTAAATCAGTTTTGTATTAGATTTGGGCTTAAATGAAGCCCAACACTTTAAAAATCGACGAATAGTAAAAGTTAAACGGTCAAAAGCATCGACCAGCTTGATACAGTAAAAGATTATAAAATTGGTAAACAGCACTAAATTCAGATGTTTTAAATTTTAATCTTTATCATTTTTAACATCTAACTTTCAATCCTTCGGTCCACTATTTTTTTTTTGGAAACACGTATTTGAATTTGAATAATAATTTAGCAATAGTACTATGTCTTGATTGTTGCATCCACCAATCTACGGTTGTGTATTTTTGTATAAGAAAACAGTTATTCCTACATGTCTTGATTTAGAAGAAAATTTAGTGGATCTTTAAACTCCTCCAAAATAAACATATACAATAAATGCAAAGAAGCTTCAAGTCCTTTTGACCGAAGAAAATCTAAATTGAAATAAAATAAAATCATACATTTTAAAAAGAAAAGATATTCAGATGCGCGTATATTATGTGATAAGGTGTTCGATATTTTTGCGACTTTAAAGATTCGATGTCGGCTAAGCCTCCTTCACTCGCTCTCAAGACTTTAGCAGCCTCTCGAGACCAACCCTACCATTGTTCATTTTTTATTCCTTCGTTTTATCTCTTCGGGTATTTTCATTTTTAACTTACCTAAGAGTAAAAAATGTTATTATGTTTATTACATTTTCTTGTGTGTTTAAATTTTACTTTTATAACCGGCCGGGAAATCTCAAACTATATGTTTGCCATTTAAAACATCAACGATGGTCAACCATAGTTAAAATTTTAGTGGAAAGATTCAAACCTCTATAGTTCAAATTTTAGTGGAAAGATTCAAACCTTGGTCCCTAAACTTCATAACAAAATTTTCAACAATTCAATCATTATAATCCATCATGAATTGAGTATAAATTGGCATGTTTTTTTTTCTTTTTGGATAAATGGTTTTCGATTTACATTAAAAGAAATAGGATACAACGTGCATACGAAACTAGAGGCCCTCAAATTTTTACAAAAATCGGATAGCATATCCTCTTCCGACACCAGTGATCGTGTGGAAATTTTCCCCTATTGACTGTCATGTTTGTACTCATGACTTAGTTTTTTTTTCTTTCTTTCACGTTTTCAAGACTCATCACGACTTAGTTTTTAACTTTTTATATCAAATACAATAATAATACCCTTAAACCTAAATCGTTTTCTCCAAAGTCCAAATATGGACACTTAGTTAGTTAGTTTATTAGGTTCATTATCTCACTCGAAACAACAGTATGACATATTGGAATGGATACATTAATTATATACATAATACGACGGAATGTTGACTTACAAAAAATATCGAGTTTTTTGGATTGGACTAATAATTATCAAAATACAACCCATGTACCATAAAAAAAAATTGCAGTCCTTAACTATTTTTATCGCTACTCACACAACTAGCAAACCTAGCTAATTAATATATGATTATAGGCTTAATTAATAAACAACGAATTTGATAAATCCAAGCATTTCAACATGCAACAGTCTCAGCGACTATAAAATAGTAAGTATATCTTTTAAGAAGTGCATGAACCTCGCTCAAATCACGTACCCCTCGTCTTTTTGACTAATGTTTTTGTGAAATTATTTTTGTGAAACTGTTAAATGATCTCCTTTTAAAAAATGATCAAAATTTTAATATTTGATACGTTGATAATCATATTGCTGTGTTTTCGTCTTCTACAATATGAGATTAATGAGACACAAATTATTCTAAGCTATAAAACTGAGAACGAATTCAAGAAGGCCATGCTTAAGAGTTAAGTCTATAAGGAGACACACCATTATATGTAACACTATAATGTGTTTTGCTCTATATATAATTATGTATATATAATATATGAGTGGGTATCCGTAAGTATATATGTCTAGATCGAATCTGGTTTTAATATCCAAGATTTGATAGATCTCGTGCATGTCTGATCCGATGCTGGTGTCTGGAACTTGTTCCCAGAATTTTATTTTATTTTATTTTATTTTTTCGTTTAGTTATTCTTTGGTCTTGGTTTAAAGAGGAGCCTTCTAGAATTCACATATATTCTAATATATACAGCATTTTTATGAAACAAAAGAATATCCCCTCTAGTTACATATTTTTAAATAAGTAGTCTGTTCATCAATCTATCGTATGATATACGTAACAAAGAATTTTACAAATATATGAACAAACAATTATTGTTTCAATTCCACCGTCGTTTCAAATTCGAAATCATACCTGACAAAAATGGAACAATCACTTCTAGCTGATTGAATTAGGTTGCTTTTTAACAATACAAACACGTATGGTCCGGTCCGAGTTTTAAAGAAAAAGTTTATAAGTACTAACTATCTGATTTACCCAAAAACAAAAACAAAAACAAAAACTACAGTAACTATGTGCTAATTAATTAACTTAATCTAACTTATTAGGGAAAAGGCATGTGCTACTAACTAGCTAATTAATGGTCGATTTGATACTATATATAGTACTTTGTAAGTATAATGTTTAAGTGTTCGAGTGATACTACCATAAGTATATATATATATATATATATATATATATGTTCAAATGGTAAATAAATGTTCCTTTCCGTTAAACTCACTAATTATATATAAAAAAAATCATTAATATGTGGTTGAAAGTGCAGGTATATGAATGTTCATATTTTTGCCTTAGCACCGAAGGAAAAGTCCAGGGCCGTACAAAGGCAGACAAGAAATCTCAGACCCCTAAGTTGCAACATCAGTTTTGATGTGATTGTAAAAAGAAAATGTTTACGTATAGGTTTTTTTCTTTTTAATGAATGGCCAATTAATATGAATATCATTTTATCTCGTAGTGTCTTTGTATATATGTGAGGCATATATCGTGCAACGTGTCCATAACTATTTATGATTATAGCGATTAATTAGTTAGGAACTTAGGATAAAATAAATATTTATGATAATAATGATTATTATATAGTCTTTTAGATTCATCTAATTTACTTAAATTTAGTTATCATAGTTAAATAACTATAATGTTTTACTAATGATCGGAATTTTTAACCTAAAAATTTGTATCATGATAACCTTCTTTGTTTTGTGTCAAACCGTATCATTTTTTTAATAACGTTGTCAAACCGCGGTATCATGGTAACTTTAACTTAAGTTTAAATTTGACAAGATAGTTGTGTCTTGTAAATGATAAGAAAATCGAATTGTTAAAATACGGAACAGTTGTAGATATAACTGTTTACATTTTTGTTAAAGAAGCTCCTAGAGAAAGCCTTGAAGAAGGGCACAAATATTTTGTAAAAGTAACATGTTTCGGAAATAAGACATTACAAAAGATATCCCGTTTTGTAAACAAAAAAAATGATATCCCGTTTACTGAACAAAAAAAAAAGGAAGAGAAGAAAAACTTCAAGAACATATACCCATCTTATTATATAAATTTGAGTTACACTCACCAAAAACTGATATGTGTCAAAATTATACTTTACAAAATCATGACATGTGTAATAAATAATTCAGATCTTGTCACGAGTCAAATTCATAAAAACAATTATTAAAAATATATATACAAAAAAAAAAAATTTAAAGGAAAAAAATCAATAATTTATTAATTTATCTAATTAATAATTAAAATTAAAAAATAATTTTAAAACAAATCTAAAAACAAAAAAAAAGAAATAATTAAAAAAAAAAAGAAACCAAGAATTTGTTAATTTATCTAATTAATAATTAAAATTAAGAAATAATTTTAAAACAAATCTAAAACGAAAATAAAACTAATTAAAATATAGAAATAATTTTAAAAGGAAAAAAGGAAACCAAGAATTTGTTAATTTATCTAATAAATAATTAAAATTAAGAAATAATTTTTAAAGGAAAAATGAAACCAAGAATTTGTTAATTTATCTAATCAATAATTAAAATAAGAAAAATTTTTTTGTTAATTTATCTAATCTTATTATATAAACATTGGTTGCAGAATGAAAAAAAATTGATTTACTATAATCCAATCTAATTCATTATTCTAATTGGTTAATTTTTCAATAAATTTTAGGAGATGATCTAATATGCAGAATGTTAGAAGTACTAAATGATATTCAAGATCAACTGTTAAATAGTTTTGTCAGGTTTATCAACAAAAATTACGTATAATTGACATAAGATAAAAAATTGGTTAGAAAAATGCATGATATTCTTGGTTTATAAAACGAAGAAACAACAATTCTCTTGGACATAAAAAATTGAAAGAAATGTTTTCTCCATAGATGAGAAAAAGTGTGTAAATGAAAAGCAAAAATTGTTCTCTCACAAAAAAAATAAGTCCAAAACGAGGCAAAAATACATTTTGAGGGAGTTGTTCATGCGGAGCTAATTCTCATACACTTATCTGGATCTAGCTAGAGGAGATAGCAAGTCGGTGAGACTTCTGTTGGAGATTGAAAATTATGGTGGATAAGAATCCAACAACAGAAAATAAAAAAAATCGTGAAAACCAAACATCTTAAGGTATAAGGTCCGAGATAAGAATAAAATTGAGAGCTGGTGTCGGAGAAGTGGAGCTAGAAGATGTTGTTGGAAAACACCATGAAACAAAGAATAGTGAAAAATTCCAGCAAAGTAAAGCTGCAAGAGGGAAGAGATACAATATTATGTTGGGAACCAAGATATGATCTCAACAAGCAGATACCAGATTAGACAATTAAGATCTTGCGAGAACAACATTTTACCTAGATATGAGTGAGAACATAACCGCCGATCACTAGATCTTTTTTTTATATCTCATACTATGTATGGACGTCAGAGTTGGTTCATGTCTCTCGGGTTTTTGGGTTTAAAGGCCTATGATCTATTCGGTTTGGTTTGATTTCATCTGTATTCGAGTCAGGTTTGGATACACAAAATAGAAAACAAATATAAAAAAAAATTGGTTAAATTTGAATAACATTTGGTTAAGTTTTCATAAATATAACTTAGAACTTTCAAATATTATTACATTTTGGGTATGTTGATTATTTTGATCTAAAAATAATTGATATTTTTTTGTTTATAATTGTAGGGTATATAATTGAGTTATATCAAGTTTATATATTATTAATGGTTTGGATATATAGTTGTATTTCAAATATTTCAGTTATTCATTCAGTTCTCGGTTTAGTTTGGGTTTATTTCTTCGGATAGAGAAGTTTAGAATCCTTTCAGGTTTTTTTTTTGGCAGATTCGGTTTAGTATTTTTGGTTTCTGATATTTTTAACATGATTTCATACTTGAATCAATTACACAAACTAGAGGAATGTTATGGTAAAACTTCATTTAAAACGATGTGGTAGAAAGCAACGTGCGATTTTTAATATATTAATAATAAAATTATAATATATAAATTAATTTATTCATGTAAAATATGTTAATAATCAAATTCTTTTCTCTAACGAAATATGATTTCTACTTTTTCCACTAAATTTATTTTAAGATAAATCATGAAGCACACATATTTACTTTAATAATTAATTTTATTTAAATTTAATTTATTTTAAAATTAAGAAACCCGTCCGTCGGACAGGTTCTAATCTAATTATATATATAAACATCCATTACATTTTTAAAAAGAAGATAATACAGCTTTTAAAGGCTAACTTTCGAAATATGAAATTGACCCCAATTGTTTGCTTTTTACTCTTGTGTGGCCTACATGACCAACCATTAAAGATTCAATGTCTTCCTAACTAGTTTCTGTTTCTCCTTCATTAATTAATTAACTATGAGAAATGTATTTCTTTTCAAACTTTTGATGTGAGTAGATTAGTCTATTCCCCACTAAACAAATTTGGAATTCATAGATGTTAAAGTAGCATAGTTAATCTCTATAAATTTCAGTAGGTCGCCGAGATAATTGTTTGAAAAATCAACTGCATGGGTCTATCTTACAAATAGTAGTATTAATTAAGAATTATTGGTGAAAGAGGAATAAAATAAAAATAAAAACATTAAGGTCAAGATAGAGATGCTCAACGAATATTAGGCAACTGTTTTTCCATTAAGTGATCTTAAGTACGGATTACGAACAAACCACCTCTATTTATATATTTACACATTTATGTCAATGTTTTTTAAAACTGAACTATGTAGAATATGGGTTTCTTTCTGTTATTATCAAGTTTAGTTATTAATCTGACTATAGTCCTAACGGTCCTAACCCAACAAGTGAAAAATGCTCATACTTAATTGAAAATGGAAACAAAATTTCTAGAATGCCTTCATACAAGTTTTTTAATATTTCCATAGTTCTGTATATATATATTATAAATTTATAACATTAATAAAGAGTTCATTCATGCAAATTGACTAGTCACCAGAACCCACCTATAAATAATTTGGCAAAACCTCTTTTGGCTTTTCATTTTCCAGTTCGATCGAGGGATTACAAAATTATTTGTAAAAGCAAATTTCAGTTATTAGTTTCAACCCACCTGCTTACTACATAATTCATTAAGGTTTTTTCCCCCCTTTGTATGACCAAAAAGTTATGAGCTTTGTGGTCATAATTCTGTTATACCAATAACCTTTTTTGTTTCATGGTTCCATTATTATACCAGTGCTACCAACAAAAAAATCATAAATTAATTACTTAGCTTCAAGGTAGTATATAAGATAAAAAAAAAGAAAGTGGTCTCAATATAAAACAACTCCACAATGCTTGCAAAGAAAAAGGATAAAGCTAAGGGAAATAGATCAATGCTAAGGAAGAAAAATATGGGCATGTGCTTGAGATCTTAGACAGATTCAGAATCTTTCAGGCAACTTTTTTCTTCGTACTTTCTTCTCTCTCTCAACCATGTGTTTATATTGTAACAATAATAATAATTTTTTTTTTTGATAATTCAAGGGTAAATCTCAGGCTTATGGAAGAATCCAGACTAATATTTTGGAAGAGGCGCAATCCATGGATAGACTCTCTCTCCAAATATTCAAATTGACTGTAAGCAAGGACTCATATACATATGACCAAGCCAATTGACTAATAGTTTTACGTTTGGTGGAAATCGATTTCTGGCCTCGACCAGTAGGGTGATTCTTCGCCAAACGAGAAAAATCACTAGACAAAGAGAACTTGGTTATAATAATTATTATTGTTGTTACATTTTGATTCCGCTTCTTATATAGTAACTTGTTTTTGCCAAAACCCGGTATCTTTGCCTTTGCTTTTATAATACTTTATTTCCCTCTTTGTGTATAAGTTTCACTAAGCAACTTGCATCCCTTTTGCGTTGGGTAAAAAGAGACTTCACACCACTTACCAAACTTTTTCCGTACTAATAAATCTCTCAACTTTGATCGATTTTGATGACTTTTGGCATTTATGAGATTCAAAGCGAAAAACTAGACAAAACAAAGGCTCTTTAATCAAACAATATGAGGTTTATAACGTGCATAGAAGTATAACGTGACCTACTTCTAGATTTGAAGACTGGTTTTTTTTTTTTGGCAAAGAAGGTAAATATTCATTTTACAATGAAAAATAAGGTTACACAAGAAGCACAACCTTTTTCATGGTCTAATGCCAAAAAAGATATAAAAAAAACATGGAAGCATACACATTCTTGAATCAAAACTTCAAAACATTTCTTACGCAAAACTGCTCTTGAAAGAAAAAGGATTGAAACAAGATCTAACAAATACCTAAAGTGGAGGTGGGCAGAAAAACAAGAGCGAAATAAGTAAAGTGGAGATGGATCTTTGGCCTTGCTCGTGACAACTCGAAGATTTTTGGAGTTTGGAAAATTTGCTAAGCCTATCGAGTTTGTTGAGATTTCGAGCTTTAGTGGTTTCTTCGGGTTTTTTTCATTTCTGTATGTTGGGTTTTATTTGGTTCGAGTTGTTGATTTGTGTTAGATTTCGGTCTTTCTGCTTTCTTTGTATTACTTATGTAATTTTATCAAAAACTTAAGATGGTATAAAAACTTTTTAATATGTTTACCCAAAAAAAAAAAAAAAAACTGTTACACTTTTAAAATACAATTACTAGGTCGTACTATATATTCTGATCCATATTCTTAAAACCGAGTTAAGCAACCAATGCTGAATTTCTCAGCTAATCTGATTGTTTGACAATCTTTTTTGTGTAACACAGTACAAACAAGGTTTTGACATTTTTATTTTTATTTTTCTTTATGAATGAGATGTGCATTAGTAAAAGGCAATAACAACCACCGGTACCTTTTTTGTTGAATGAAAATTATTGAGGTAAGTGGTAACCATTTGGTTTATAGACATTTATAGTGGGATCTTTTGCATATCCATTATATGTCGCATTTTTATTCCATCCTTTCTTCTAGTATTGATTTTGAGTTTATGATAACTTGAGATAATTTAATTATACCTACGAAACCTTGTTAATAGGACATTTATGATCTATCTAACTATCTTCAATATTCTAAGGAGAAGAACTATGTAAACACAAATATGTTATGCATCGAACGGAAATAAAATTTTATATAAAATGAAACAAATAAATATTTAAATATCATTTAAAATGAAAAATAAAAATATAGTATAAATTTAAGGACAAAAACAATGTGTGAAGAAGACAATAGTACAAATTACTTTTCTTGCATGTTCCAATGAATGCATGGACAAATTGATTAATAGGATACCTAATTAACGTCAGACATCACTTATTTCATTATTTGCTTGAACAACATTGTTTATTTAACATTTTCCGTTGATTAAGTACACGTGTCGATCTTACATCCCATGTATGCGGTTTTTACATGGGATCCACATGCGCACAGGCACGCACTCTTGCATTGCACGTGAGATGTCCGTACGATGACGGTCCATATCTAACAAAAAAAGAGGTATAATTAGAAGTTTGTAATGTTAGGAAAAGAAGGATGCCAATTTGCCATGTCAAATCCCATTTATTTTCTTTTGAAATATTATCTTAACACTTTAAATTGAAAACTATTTTTTCTCCAACAGTGTTGTCAAATGGATGAATAATTGGAAAGTCATTTTTGTGTTAGCTTATAAAGGCTTAAGTAACTTGTAGTGTGCACAAAATAAAACTTATACTCTCTCCGTTTCATATTAGTTATCATTTTGGATTTTAAAACTCGTTTCATATTAGTTGTCGTTTTATATTCTCAATGCATATGTTTGATAAAATTTCTAACTTTGTTCTTTTTGTTTTAATGTTATGACCAATAAAATAAAATCAAATAAACATTAATTAGGGGTAAAACAGAAAAATCAAATGTTTTTTTAATATATGTGAAACAACCTTAAATGACAACTAATTTGAAACGGAAGAAATAGTATATTTTCCCATCATTCGTACCTATTCCACAGCTGAAAACGTGATCTTATACTCTGTAGTCACCATTTCTTCTTATTTTACACTTATATATATATATATATACTATATAATCCTCTGTATAAGTATATATAACCATCCAATAGTATATTCACCAAATTTTCTAACAAAATCTAAAAGGTGGTAGTCACTGACCAATGAAAGTGGAAAAGTAAACAAATCTTTTGGTAAAAAGATTTATGCCGACCAATCTCAAATATAAAAAACACCAAGGTCAAAGTTTAATAATGACTAATTAAGTGATTTTATATCCAATTACCATATGCCAATTACGTGAAATCTCTATTTAACGAGTTAATCATAGGAACCCTAAATCTTTGGGATTTTCTCTCTTTTTTTTTTTCGTGTTCATGTTTTCATTTTCGTATAAATTGATACATACATACAAGTTGAGTAACTAATTATTCCTATATATGTAACTTGATATGAAATATACTCAAAATATAGGAAAAGAACTTAGAAATCTTGATGCTTACATACCACGATAAATTCAACGGCCGCTTAATTATAGATTAAAAAAGTACTTACCGACGTTCGAATTTTGATTGAATTATTGACATGTGAATATACCCAAACTACCCATAGATGAATGATAAAATACCACCTCTACCCTCATTCATCATTTCTCTTATACTCCAGGTGTCCGTTGATGAACGGTTAATTCTGGTACTTTTGGCGGTGATTTTGATGTATTAAAAAGAAAACGAGAACCAAGAAAAAGTTTCAATTATTATACTATTTTTTTTATCTATAGGATGATTCTCTTGTACTCGCATCATTATTATCACTGTAACTAATGCACTGTATTATTATTGTTGAAACCGTCATTTGACCAAGAATACTAAACACATTATTTTACACCAGAGAATAATAAAATTTGGAAAAAGTTTTTAAAAATTCAAATTTTTTCAAAA
>CM051366.1:19933354-20083354 GCA_028015245.1 Cardamine occulta
ATAGAATACACAAGATTCTTCCTTTTTTCCCATACAAAATGTCCAAAAACCGTCATTGGTTATTATCCAGAATCATTAATATACAATTAAACCCATACACAAAAAATAAGAATAAAATAATGCAAAACAGCTGTTACTTGACTGTTTCGGAAAATCCCACTTCACATGCTTCATCCCCTCAACACCTTCCAAATTCACTTTCCTCATTTTCATATTTTTTCTAATATTCACTTACTCTCTATAGATTTTATTAATTTAATATTTCCAAGCCCTTACCCTTTTTCCCACTCTATAAAATCCCCACCCAAATCCCTAATTTACCTCTTCCCCCTTCGCTCTCGAATCCTATCACTCTCAAAATCTTCTTCATCATTTTTCTTGTTTCTCTTTTTCAATTTAATTTTCTCAAGAAAATATCATCTAACTTTTGTATCGTTTTTGATAATATTGATGCTGCAAAAATCTGGATGTTGATGTTAAAACATTCATGTCTCCGGTGATTAGTGAAATCCTTAGATCTGGGTTAACTATAGACTCGTCTCTTAGACGCAGGACCCATCTTGTTCAATCTTTCTCTTGTTTCTTTCTCTACTGGTTCTATGTTTTCTCATAAATCACTTCTCCTTTAGCCATTATATATTATATATATAAACTATATACTAAAAACCTATATTTATCATATCGATTTACATAGTAAACTTTTTCGGGTCCTGCGTCTTAGTATTTTCTTGTTTTTTTTTTTTCGTTTCTTGAATTTGGTTTTTTAAAATATGAATAAAACTGAAATGGGATCGTCAACAAGTGGGAACTGCTCGTCGATTTCAACCACCGGTTTTCAAAACTCCGGTTCGGAGGAGTCAGATCTCCGGCGACAGGATCTGATCGACGAGAGGAAGCGAAAGCGGAAACAGTCGAACCGAGAATCTGCGAGACGTTCGAGGATGAGGAAACAGAAGCATTTGGATGATCTCACAGCTCAGGTGACTCATCTCCGGAAAGAAAACGCTCAGATCGTCGCCGGAATCACCGTCACGACGCAACACTACGTCACAATCGAGGCGGAGAACTCTATTCTCAGAGCTCAGCTTCTTGAGCTCAATCATCGTCTTCAATCACTTAACGAGATCGTTGATTTCGTCGAAGCATCTTCAGGATTTGGGATGGAGACTGGTGGTCTCGACGGCGGATTTTACGACGGAGCTATGAGTTCTATGAATTCAGGGTTTTATAATAATCAACCAATCATGGCTTCTGCTTCTAGTGATGTTTTCAACTGTTAGATTTTAAATCATCTTCGTGAGATAGAGACAAATCACATCAGGGGTATAATTGTCATCTTCTTTTATAAATTATGTGATGCTTTGTTTTTTTTTTATATAAGATGATTAGTTAATGTTCAATTTGGTGTTTAAACTGTAATGATGAAACAGTGTTAAGAAATGTGATATCATCATGAAGATTGGTGATGTGATGTGAGTTTGGTATTATAAAGTGTTTTCTTAAAAAATATGCACTTATTTAAAATGGAGAAATATTGTTTATTTTTGTCTTTTTGTTATGTTTTTTTCCGGTTTTCCTTATTTGGTAGTAATTGTTGCTCTTATTAGAAAGATGAAATTATGGCTATTAGTGGAAAAAAATGAAAATAATGTGAAAGCTCGTGGACAGTTTTTAAAGATTGGGGTCCAAAAAATAATATAGAAATAGAGAGTTATTAAGTAAAACGTTTATAAATTAATAATATTAAAACTAATGTATTTTATGATATTTTATTAATTTATCGAAATTATTAATTTATAAATATGATATTTGGATTAAAATATCAATTTAGGACTAAAAAAAATTATTAATTTAGTAAAATATTAATTTATATAGGTTTAACTGCATTGTGTTCGACACTAATATTGTCCGATGCATTTTAGTACTTACATGAAAATGAGTTATAATAATGATGCATTTTAGTACTTACATGAAAATGAGTTATTATCATGGGTCACTCAAGTTTTCTTTTTTCAAGAATCGTACGTACGAGGCACATGATCTCAATCACTCAATAAATTCGTCTTTTTATTCATTTTAATACATGCCAATTCCATGATCTCAAATGTCGATCAATTAATGTATGTGGCCTTGTTTATTATCTATAGAATCTAATAAGAATGTCAAACAAATTACTAATTACGCTCTTATGTACAGTTTAAATCCTCAAACTACATTGTTAAAACTACATCACTAGCTTGTTGTTAATATATAGACTTGAATGGTTGTGTATGGATTTTTTTTAAACATGTATTGGTATTGAAACTAAAAATTAACTTTCATTTATTAGTGAAGTACAAGTTCTCATAACCAAAAAAAAATTACTCGTTCGGACTAAAATCTTAACTAATTTGGGATATGTGAAAATAAATATTTTTAATCATTCTAATATGAGTGAAATGGTAATGGAAAAAACGTATCTTAGTTGGCGAGTCTGCATTAACTAAACCCATCGTTTATTGGTTAAAAATAAAATCATATCTTTTATCTGTAAATAGTTCACTACGAAACTTTTTATCTCTAACAGTTTGGAACTAAAAGTTTATAACTTGTGCTTTTTTATACGACGGGAAATTCCAAACCACTAATGATGAAAACTTGTGGAACGTTGTTTAAATTTTTTGATTTATGGTCTCCTAATCCATAGCAATGTTTTCAACCACTAATATCATGAATTGGTTTCAACTAACTTTACCATTTTCGAAAGGCAGAGATCTAATTCGTATGATTTTTTATTTTGGATAAATAATTCGTATGATGTTTGATTACAATGATGGCATTTTGATGAGATTATATGACAAACAAATCACACTCAATGATCGTCACGGGCACCAAAACAATACTTTATATTCACTTTTACCATGAGCTGAGTAAGTGGTCACTGACGAAATGATTAACAGAAAAAAAATTATTTTCGAAAATTCATATATACTACTATGTTCAATGAATCCATATGTACTGTTTTGATTGGTGATCTTGTCCTTGGTTGCTTGTAGCAAACAATACATTTTTATATACTCTGTGGAAGGAATAAAAAATGGAGGCAAGTAGACTTAGCGTAAGAATAAAACTATACTTCAGGTAATAATATGTGGAGTCTATTTCTCTGTCTCCATCACAATTTTATTATTTGGATTTTCCTTCTCTTGTATAATATATCCGGAACAATACACGTATGAAAGCTTGATTAGAATCGATTCTTATTTAGATAGTTGCACCACTTGCTTCTTTCATAATTTTGGCATAAAATTCATCTATTCACGATTATATTCCGTTTTAACACTATATATTGAATCCTATATAGGTAATTCGTATGTAAGTTCGTTTGCACAATTATTCAATTATACAGTGAAAATAAATTAGTATTAAAACACAAGTGATGATGAGTGAGATATTAACTGAGATATTTCTTTTTATTTGTATATTTCTTCACTTAAATGTTTTCCAATTGAACACATCTGTCACAATAGAAAGAGTTTGACCTCCTTAATTTGGTAGTATAAAACCGAGAAGGGATAATTCACATGTGACAACAATATTGATTGAAGTGTTCTGCTAAAAAAAGCCAGACGTTACGAACAATGTTGAATGTATGAACATAACCTATAATGGAGATTTGTCAAATATCTAGGGTTTAACAAGTTTGTTTGTCTGACCTTGAATCGGGAATTTCAACCTCATAAACCTTTTTTTTTAATCACGGTTTTTGTTCAAACAAACAAAAAGGATATATGCAATGTTTAAACTTTAATACAAACGGCCTTACAAAAGGAAAAAAGAGAAACAACCTCAATGGAAGAAATGGAAAGTAGTTGGAAGAGTCCTAATCCGAATAGTTATGAAGAACCAGTTATGTAATAGTTAAGAAACTAGAGATTGTTGCCTTGTTTGTAATAGTACGGACAATAGTCTTGAAAATCTGATTTGTGGATTGTCTTGTAGTAGAGTGGAGCCTACGTAAATCGCCTTGTTCATGTTGAATCATCATGGTAGGTGTTGAATCTCCATTGATGAAAAAGTCTCTGACTATCCAAGAGTGATTCCATAGTAACAATAAAAAATAAAATTTGAGAGTTTGACGAGAGTAACGAACTTTAACACATAAACATGTTTGGAAATGGACAAGTCCTATTTCTGAACGTAACTAAAGAAATTTCAAACTCCTTTGCTTCTGAAATTCTATGTTCATGTTTCAATTCAATCCAATTTAAGGTTTAAGTTTTGTAATGGTTCATGTTTCCAAGACGTGAATGACAAGCTAACCTCATCTTGAAACAATTAAGTTAGGTTTGAAATTTCTTGTGAATCATCTAACTGTCTCATTCTTTTGTGAGATATTTTCTTCTTGTGAAAGCTCTTGGCATTCATAACCACTTCACTCAATGAGTAACTATAACATCTTTTAGGTTTAAAGCATGTTATTTTATTTTTTACTATTAGAAACTAGTTTTTATTTTGTGTGTTCTTGTTCCTCATTGTGATGATAATTTTGTCTTCCAATGCAGATATCAAAAGCTTTCTTGAGCTATGAGCACAGTGACTAGACCTCCATCTTCAGCAGCAACAACCTCTGTCATCTTAGAAAACTCTGTTTCTCAATCACAACCTACAGAAGGATTGGTACGTGCTTCGGTTGAACCGGAAGAAGAAGAAGAAAGTTTCATGGAAAGATGGGACTGTAGACAACGAGCTTATGCAGAAGAAGAGTTCAAAGAAATGTTGTATCTTTCACAAACAGAAGCCCTTTGATGAGGATGACAATGAAGAAGAAGAAGATAACAACAAGTCCAACCATCATCATCACCACGATCATAACCATGAACATTATGAATCTGGTGAGGCCTCACCTTCTAACGATTCTAAAGTAGTTGACTAATCATTCACTATATAGAGCTATTGAAGCAGAGCACACTTATGTTACTATGTACATGTAATTTCCATATTCATTCAACCTCAATGACCTTTAAATATGCGTATGTCACGATTCAAACTAACTTTACTATTCTCAAATCATCAAATGGTATTATGGATCTTTGATACAAGTACTAATTTATAATCATTACATTAGATGAGACATTGAGATACGCTGAGCAAATAAATCACCCTCAATGATCGTCAGGCACCAACAAAAAAATACTTTATATAACTTTTACAAATCTACCAATAAAAAAAAAAGGCGTAAGTGGTCATGGATGAAATGATTCAGTTAGAAATAAAAGTTACTTTTCCAATATTTGAAAAATCATATATGTTCAATGAATATACCTTGTTGATTTGCAATCTTGTCCTTATTTGCTTGTTGCAATATATAGTATACTCTGTGAAAGGAATAGAAAAAAAAGTTATATTCGTGACTCTGCCTTAGGTATGAATAAAATTGTACTTGAAGAGTCATAGTGTGTGGAGTATATTTCTCTGTCTCCACCATAATTTATTATCCCAATCTGTTATAATCGATCCGAATAATACACGTACGAAAGCTTAATCAGAATCAATTCTTTAGATATATAGTTTACTCCATTCTGTTTTACTTTTCATTTTTTTTGGGGGGGGGGGGCATGAAATGTATCATATTCACTATTAACAGTACAATTGAACATTTATAGAACAACCTACATTTACAAACTTTAGTGATATCAGGACATGAAATGTATCATATTCACTATTAACAGTACCATTGAACATTTATAGAACAACCTACATTTATAAACTTTAGTGATATCAGGACTAAATTTGAAATAGATATTCAATAATAACTAAAAACACATAAATATGTGGCGAATAAATGATTGGATCATGGATGGGCCAAACCTACCCAAAAAAAAAAAACAATCGAGGGAATAATCGCTGCCATTATTAATTACTCTGCAAACGTTGTCGACCGATTTAAGAGTTCTGGTCCAGGCTTTGTTTGTAATGGGCCCTTGAAGAAAGCCCATTCTTTAAATACTCTTTATGACAAATTAATAATCAACCCTCTTGAAACAAAAGTTATAAAACACCTCTTAAATCGGGCGTCCATGGGCCCATGGCATGATTTTATACCATAAATGTATTTTGCTTACAATTAATTATAAATTAAGTAACTCGAAATATGCAAACTTTACAAACAGAGGGTATGCGTCTGCGGGTACGCGCGCGTGAGTCTGAAAACAAAATTGGTCTAACCTAAGTTGCTGACAAGTTTTGGCATTTATAGTTTGTAAGTACGTACATATATTAATAATGTTATTTAATTCTTCACTTATCTATCGATTCGCCAGAGTGGGTGAACGAATATATTAATAATTTAATACTTGACATATAAGAGTAAAGAAGTTATTGCTGTAATTGCCTATTAATTTGTTGAGTATATTGACAAAATATTAAAGTAGTATTAAATAAATAGTATTTGGAGAAGGCAGAAAAAGTTGTGGCTTTTGCGGCTAATGGAAAACAGTAACACGTAGAGCGCACTCCCTCTGGTCCACAAAGCCACCAACCTCTCTTTGTCAATTAAACAAATATTAACATAATTAATTTAAAGCAGTAATTAAATATTTTAATTAATTTCGAGTATATTACTTTTTTTTTAATGTTTGGCGGAGTATTTACTTAAACTCTAATGTTTTATGATTTTTGTTTTCTTATCCCTCAATTATTGATTCAGTAAATAAATAGGAATTTAATGAAAAACTCTTTAATTTTGGCCTTATCCATTTTTAAAACATAAAGGGATTGTTTTAGTAAAAAATCCTCTCAATTTTAATTCGTTAATAGATTTAACTCTCATTTTATTGTTAGTAATCAGTTATTAAGATTTGACCTTCCATAAACTATTTCCGTTTACCGTGACTAAAAGTTATTTTAAAAACCTAAAATACTGAGGTGTTTGTATTTTTCATAAAAACAACAAAATTTTTAATTAAAAAACAAAAAAAAAATATGAAGTGCACTATTTTTTAAAGTCTTTTAACCTTAAAAATCTCTAAATCCTAAAACCGTAAAACTTAAGAAATTCCAAAAATGCTGAACAAAAAGTGAGAGCAGAAGTCGTAAAGTGCAAGAGGTATATTGGTTCGATTGTTCTAAGATGTTGAGGTAAGTCAAATTCATTTGATTATTATGGTTTTCTCACATTGATTTCGATACAGAGAATATAAACAAACAACTAGACCCAATCAACAACAAAGTACTGAGATAAAAAATTTTATGTACATGAAAAAGTTCAAATGGTAGACCCAAGAACAATGAACAACATTGGTTTTGAAAACTTTCCATTTCAAGTTCTTTACTATTCTATTTTTTTTTCATTTGTAGACTAATAGTTCTGCGCTTGGTGGGAATTGATCCCTGGCCTCGACCAACAGAGCGACTCCTTGCCAAACGAGAACCACTAGACCAAGAGATCTTGGTTATAGTTTCTTATGTTATAACGGATAGTACTTCTTAGGACTATTAGTTTTTTTTTTGTTAAACAATGTTGATGAGTTGTTTTTTTGTCAATTTCTTGAAACAAAATATTGTTGAACAGCTTGAATTGTTGGATATACAGTTAAACCTCTATAAATTAATATTTTATTCATTAATACCTCACTAAATTAATCATTTTTTCTCGTCCTAAATTGCTATTTTAACCCAAATATCATCTCTATAAATTAATAATCTCGATAAATTAATAAAATATTATAAAAATATATTGGTCATAATATTATTAATTTATAGAGGTTTTAATGTATGTTCATATTTTTATGTCTTTTATTTGTTTTTACAGCTTCTAAACACCAAACTAAACCATTCAAAATTCACAATAAAATCATGAAACCATAACCACAAGTTTACAATTCGAGATTTTTATATACATTTCATGTTTTTTTTAATTAAAAATCTCGTTGTTTCTATGAAAAATATAAACTCTTCGACGTTTTATGACCTTAAAACAATATTTCATCAAATCTATTAACTGATTAAAATTGAGAAAATTGTTTAATAAAATAATAGATGAGGATTTAAAAATAAATGGAATGAAAATTGAAAGATTTTTTCATTAAATTTTCTAAATAAATAGACAAAACTTTACCAAAAAGCAAAAGTAAAAAAAAAAACGAAAATATCAAAATACATCAAAAAAAGAAAAAAAAAAAAAAAGAGAAGAACGTGGCACAATTCCCCGTGCGTGTGTTCTTCTTCCCAAGACGCAGACGCAGACGCATCCTAAAACTGTTTCTTCTTTCTTTATCTCTCTCAGATCGATTTTGCGTTGTGCCGATCAACATTTATTTATCGCCGGAGGATTTATCTCCTTACGTTTATGTCCTTCTCTTATATCTACCCTACGCATCTTTATACCCTCTTCGTCTTTTGATTCGCCGAAACTTCCATTGTTTCTGGTGAGCCTTTTTTCTCTTTTTCATCAATCGTTGTTTTGAATCTCTAATCTTTTGGATTCTCCTGTTGTATTTACGAATTGACTTCGTATTTTTTAGGGTTGTTTTTTATCACTTGTGTATTTGTTTGGAATTTGGATTTGCTCTAATTTCTGAGTTCTTCCATTTGTAACTTTATGTATTGTTAGATCATCTTTGTAAGAAATTTCAGATCTTTCTGGTTTATAAGAACCAAATCCCTAAATTTACTCTCTTTTTTTCAAGTTGAAGTGAGTCTTATATTTTATCCAATGATCTATTTTACAGGGTTTCAATAGGAAGATAAGTGGTTGTTACTGGCGCAAGTTGTGTTAAGCAGAGTATTGATAAAGACTAGTTTTTTGTGAAAAAAGATTTGATTAATTATGGGTTCAGTTTGTTGTGTTGCTGTGAAAGATAGAAAAGTTCCTCCTAGTGGATCTTCAGGTGCAGCTCTTAATCGTAATTCAACATGTTCACCACAATGGAGTTTTCGTCGTGACAATAGGAGACGAGTTGCTGATGAGATTGAAGGTTCTCCTTATTACAGTTCATTTGTCGGAAGTAGAGGTTTTAGCATGGATAAGATGTCATTAGGCTCTGAAAGAGGAACACTTTCTGAAGGTGGAAGCCCTCTTGTTCGACATTTAGGCACTCCTGTCTCTCAGAAATCAGCAGCTACTCCAGAAATGAGTACTAATTCCATGGTTCCACCTTCTTCAGGTAATTCTCCTACACAACAAGTATAGGGAGCACGATTGTATACATTCTACAGTCTAAGTAAAGCTTGCCAGTTTTCGTAATCTCTTCTTGTTGTTGATTAGATATAGTTAAGTAGGGCGTCTATGACTATATTCTATTTTTTCACTGAGAACTATTTTATTGCAATGAATTAAGCTTGCTTATTGTTTTCTTGCTGTGTCTTATGTTACTCTTTTCTGTGTGGCAGATTCATCCTTGGCAAGCCATGATCTCATCGAGGTGAGATGATCAACTTGACTCTAGTTTGAGCTGAATATTTTTGGTTTGTTCTCTGCATGTGTGTTTGCTTCCTTACAATGAGGTTAAGAGTGCTAGGGAAGCATTATTTTCTTTCTGTCAGGGTATCTTATCATACCTTTTGGATCTTCATTGTTTCAGTTGAAGAATTTGATTGACTCACCTGGAATTGCTCCTTCACCTCTATCGAAGCCTTTGTTCTCTACTCCTTCTCTTCCCAATTCAGTCTCTGATCTTTCATCGACTCACACTCGTTTGCTTCCTCCTAAATCCACACCATCAAGGCGGGCTCGGCGTTCACCTGGGCATCAGTTGTTTAGGCAGGTTTCTGATAGTCAGATTTTAGGATTGAAATCCCCGAATAATAATTACTCAATCTCAGAAGGAAGATCATCCTTTGTGCTTTCGACCTGTAGCAATGATTTTGCCAATGGATCCCATTATGCATCTTCTGAAGGTGGCTGGTCCATGAATACTTTTTCTGAGCTCGTGGCGTATTCTCAAAGGGAGAGATGGTCCTTTGATAGCGAACACTTAGGTTCTGGTAGACGGAAACTAAGTGGTGGTAGTAGCAGATTCTCCTTCTCTCCTTCCATTGTCATTGAGCAGCAGACTTGTGGAGCTTGCTCAAAGTTACTAACCGAAAGGTCTTCTGTTGCCAATTTCGAGCTCCCAATCGCTGCTGTTCTTGCATGTGGCCATGTTTACCATGCAGAGTGCTTAGAGACCATGACTACTGAGATAGAGAAGTACGATCCTGCTTGCCCCATATGCATGATTGGGGAGAAACGGGTTGCAAAAATAACAAGGAAAGCCTTAAAAGCGGAGGCGGAATCGAAGGCAAAGCAATACAAAAGATGTAAAAACCGTGTGGTAGATAGCTACGGTGAGAGTGAATGTGATGAGTTTGTATTCCAGAAGATGGGGAAACGAGAAGGCAAAGCTCTCAAGATTGAACCTAGTTGCAGTAGCAAAAGCTCGTCGAATAAGTCATTCTTGAAATGGCACTTCGCTTCTATCAGCTCCAAGTGGAGTAAACCCTCGTCCAAAGACTCTGCACTGAAGAAGGGGTTTTGGTCTAGACATCGTATTAACCGGTCTTCATCAAGCATAGAGGTAAAGATCTCTACACTCTGAATTTTGAATCCTGATTTGCTAGAGAGTCTTGTAATGACTGATAATACACATTTCAGGGATTAAACCAGACATCGCAGCTATGATGAAACCCCTCAATCTGGATATCAGAAGAATGTGGGTTATTTAGGAAAAGCTTTGTAAAAAAACAGAGATTGAGCTTCAGCTTTAGCCTTTAGAGCTGTGTCTTTAACTTTTTAATGGTTTTTTTGTGTTTCAGTGTAACTTATGGGGATAATTTTTAGTTATGAAAAAAAACTTATCATTTTAGAGAAATTTGAGCCATTTACATAGTTCCTCCTAAGCATGCCATTTCTTCTCTGAGAAGTGGAACAGCACGACGTTTCTTTGTTTACAGAAACTTCAGAAGAACTCAAAATCTATTCTAATTCTTGAAATAGACAGAGAACTAAACCAAATCTTTTTTATTTGTTCACACTTGAAAGTATTTGTTTATGCCACCATGAAGAAGATTATACACAAAACATTACAATATTGGCTTACCAAAGTGTACATAAGGCTCAATTTCATATACAAACGTAAAGACTAACACCTACAGTTTTCACAAAATCTAACCTTTTATATATGCCACAACAAATATTATAGATATATATAGAGTATATATCCCCTATCTATAAAAATGCCAAGTGCGCTTCAAGAATCATCCCCCCCCCCCCCCCAATCATATTAAACTTGCGAAGAGCTCATAAACTTTTCAGACAACGAAGTCATGTAATTGATGTGGATTAGTGAATCTACCATCTTGCTGGTTTCCAAGGCCAACATAGCGATTGTAATCATCGATACCAAACCCATGATAGTTCATCAAGCTGTCATAATCCCCAGTTGCAGCACGATCTGGTTTTGGATCTGCAAACACAAGATTCTCTTCTGCATTAGATGTATATGCCATGTTGTTGTTGTTGTTTCCTTGATTCTGTTGCTGCGAAGAAGAGTCTTCATGTTTGAGCTGAGATGTTTCCTGCATTTTGTTGTTGTTGTTGTCTTGATTAGAGTTAGAGAGTAACTCTGGTGAATCTCCAAACTCTTCTTTATACATTTCTTCGATCATCGGTTTCCATAGTCGAACTCTCGCATTAATAAACCAATTTGCAACCTAGAAATATGTCAAAAAACCAAAGGACCACTCAAATAAATGCAAGACCAAAGAATGAGCCTACAACAGAAGTGTTCGGTTACCTGGTTTTTCGATAGTCCTGTCTGCTTTGCAAGCATGATTTTCTCTGATTCCTTAGGATATCTACAAAAAGCTTGAAACGTATTAGTAACTAAGCAAAGAAGAGCAAAAAGAAAGTGTTACCTTAAGCAATAACTTACGGGTGAAGGAAATGCTCAAAGAGCCAAGCGCGGAGAATACAAACAGAGTTTTCAGGTAAGCCTCTTTGTGGTCTCCAAGCTGGTCTAACCATTCCAAGTTGTTGATGCAAAGCTCTCTGTTGTCTCAACCTTTGATCTAAATACCTAAGACGTGGTATCCTCTCTCCTTGTTCATCAGAAGACTCTTTTTCCCCAAGCTTCCCTCTAATTACCTGAATCTGCTCTTTTATCGCATCTCTCAAACAGCGGAAATGACGAGAGATTCTATTAAGAGCAACCGATGTATAAGGCTTAGCTGCTCCAATACCTGTTACCATCTCAAAAGACGAAGCTAATGCTTCCATTTGATGATGGTATTGGTTATACCTTTTATCTACCTACAAAAATGTTTCCAAAAACAATCATCAATAAGAGAAAGCTCAAGTCTCACTTTGTATTCAGATTAATGTTACCTCATCCACCATTGTTAAGAGCTTGCTCTTCTTGCTTTGAAGTTCTTGACGTTCTGAAGGAGACAACTCCTGCGATTTCTCATCTTCTGCAATGTTATTTTCACTAGACCCATTTTGAAAGTCTTGACCTTTATCATTCTTCATCTTCTTATTCCCCAATTTCAAATCTTTCTTGACACTAACAACTTCATCAAGCAATTGCTGTGTTGGTTTAAGGTAACGAGATCTCAACACGCTACTCACAAATCCTGATGTCTCGTAACGGTAATTGTTGTAGAATCCTCCAACTCCATTGTTGTTGTTGTAACCAGAGGAAGGTATAATTTGATCAGACTGATGATGATGAGGATGACTTGAGCTCTTCCCATTCTCATTATTGTAATTCAATTGGTTTGAGAGATTCTGATAATGGTATTGAAAAGGAGAAACAGAGACTGTTGATTGGATCTGATTACCAAGACTTAAAGAAAGTCCACCACCGTGAAAACTTAGATCGTTACTTGAAACCGTAACGTTTCCGTTGAGACCTGTGACGACGACGTCGTTTGTGGTTGTTGGTGGGATAAATACCATCTCGTTGTTGTTTCGAACATCGTTGGAGACAATCTCTGAGAAAGATGCAGCAGAAGAAGAAGAAGCTTGTTGTTGTTGTTCGTTGAGGTAAATGGAATCTTGGTAGAGAGATTGCATACCGACACTTGTTGGATGATAATACACAGCCATGGATTTTGTGTGAATCAAAATGTTGTTGTTATTACAGTACTGAGTCTGAGTCTCATCCGATTGAATCTTTTTTGTCTGAAAGAGAAAGAGAAAGAGAAAGAGAGAGAAACGTGTAAGTTTAAAACTAAATTGTGGATAATAAAAGAACAATCTTTTGAGAGGTTAAAACATCGTATTTTCACGCCGCTATTATAGATGAATTTCAAGAAAATGAAAAAATGAAAAAATGAAATCCAGAAATCTGAAATTTTAGTAAAATAAAGCAGAAGAAAGTTTCCACTTCAATTCAGTGACGCAACCAAAAAAAAAACAGAGGATGATGATATGATGAAATCATAAAGTGTTTTTTTGTTGTTGTTGTTCTTGATGGTTAAACACAGAAGATGATGATTATTTTTCAAAAAGGAAATATTTTTATGAAAAGAAACACAGTACACATATCAATCATAGCTTTCAATCAAGAAATTATAAGAACATTAATCGATTCTTGAAATGTTTAAAGAATTAAAAAAATCATAACCTGAGAGCAAAAGAGATAAACTTTTAAAACCCTACAAAAGAGAGAGATTAGTGGATGTGGCTGAATCAGGGAACACAGAGAGAAAAGAAGAAGAAGAACTTCTAAACAGTCGAAGACAAAAAGAGAGAGAAAAAAAGAGAAAACACCCAATCCCAAGAGACGATTAATTATTTTGCAATATTAAATATACAAATTCTCTTTTTCTTTTTTTTTTTCTTTTTTTTTTTTTGCTTTCACCTTATCATTGGAACCTCGACAACAAACCCAGATTCTTAAATTATTAACATAATGTTTTAACAAATATCATTACACTGTTGAGAAATTTGACAATCTCTACCAATACTTCTTTAATTTATTACAACTGAAGCTTCTATATCAAATTGTCATTGTATATTTTTATTAATTTATTTTGTTTTTTTTCTTTGCCAACCATTTAGAGAATAGCACGCGTGAGCAGAAAATTCCTTACATTATTTATTTTTCTAGGATTGTTTAGTAGATAATAGAGAATATTCTACACAAATTACGACTTTTTATATGCATTTATATTTCAAGTTATCTGATAAAATAAACAATATTATTGGTGAACCCGAACGACTACTGTGGTGTCATTGACTTGACTTGGTGCTTTTTATTCAAAAAAAATATATAAACAAATATTTTTTAAATGAAGAAAAGAGTTGAATATCGTATTGTATGTTTCACGAAGTTTAATCACTTGGGCACAAATTCAAGCAACCGTTATTATATTTGTCCACCAAAGCTTGATAGATTAATTAACTAAAGCATCTCAAATTAGTTGTGGTTGTGCTGGTAAAATCATGGGTTAGTCTGAACAAACCAATCTATTACTTACATAATTGTTACAAGAGAGCAAGAAACATGTGTTACGTGACATGATACTTCATAACTAATCTATGATGTATATTTTTTAAACTATATCATAACGACAAAAGTCACAAAACTCTCTATAAATATTGTAATTATAATCAACATTTATTTTTGTGGTATCCTACTGTTAGAGGTATACGTGTTTTGTTCGCGTAATACATCGGGCACACACATTTTTTTATTAAGTGACGTGCAAAAGTGGAAACTAATTAAGTCCATTTTTTCTATTTTTACATACTATTAACAAATAAATAAACAAGTAGAAATGTCAACAAAACAATAGTATAAGTTATTAAATTACAAAACGACCCCTAGAGCTACAGAGCTTGATTTGCTAGAAGTGTTGCTTTGAGGAAGAAGTGTTGTCGTATGCTCAATTGCTTAATTGAGGGATTAAAGAACCTTAACAACCAGTTGGTGACTACCCAATTTTTCCTTCCTTGTAACGAAAAATTCAATTATTTGGCTAACGAAAAACATATTTTTGTTAAAATCATCAAGGGATTATATATACTAATATGTGTGCCATGAGGATAAACTATATACTCATTAAAAAATAAAATTGGAAACTTTATGATGGGTCGATTCCTTGTCCCAAGGATCTCTGTGGAGGTTGTGTAATAAATAATAGAATTGAAATAAAATGATGAAAAATGAAATAAATAAGGTAGCTGTGTCGGACGCGAAGTTGGTGAAAGTGGCCAAAAACAAAAGACTTGGACGCCAATTGTCTTGTAGACCTTCGCTAACGGCTTTGTGTCCAACTTAATTAATGTTTTTTATAAAAAAAAATTTCCCATTCGCATTTTTGTTTCATTTCTTTATTTTTATTTTATATTTGTATTTTTTTTTGTGAGTCTTGGTTTGTCATAGATTGGAACAGCCGACACAAACCTTTCGAAGAGAATCAATGTGTTACAAAAATTTATTTTAGGTATTTTTAATTACGACAGATTTTTTCTTTTGTATTTGTATCTACATTTGGTAAACAGTAAACGGCAGGTGGAATTATGGAGTAAATAGAATTTTTTTTTAAGGATCAAATTTTAAAACTTTAAATATGTTAAATGAATGTGGTTTTCTAAAAGTGAATTATGATGAGTTTTTCTTATATTAATATTAAAAATATATGTATAATTTGAAGAAGGTGATGAATCGATGATGATTGATGATGATAGTGCTAAATGAGGAAATGACGAGTAAGAAATCAACAGCTTTTGTTTGGACAAAATATCTTTCCCACATTTATTAAAAAAACGGATAGATATCTTTTATTTAGTACACCTATATTATGACAGCTAATACTAATTAGATCCTTAAGATATTAATAATCACAGTTGAAAGAGAAAAAAAAAATAGTCGGACCGATTAAAACTACAAGAGGTTTTTATTTTCAAGAGCAATCTGGTTTAACTACATATAAATGGCATCAAAGTAAGAGTAATTACATGTAGCTATAGAACCGTAACGTCATAGTAAAGCACTAACACATAATTTTAGTTGTAATTTAGGTATTATTGCTAACTGTTCTCCCTCGAAGATAATTCATAAGACACTGACGCAATAATTATACTTCTACGGACAAAAGATGTAAAAAAGTTGGATAAGTCTCCTTTTTATTCCAGCTCTGGCAAGGACGGACCCAATGTACATAGTAGTGTACAACAGTGCAAGGTCGTCGTCTTTTACCACAATTCCAATTCAAAACACACAACCTTTTCTTTTGAATTATGTATTATTATGTAAGATTAATTGGGGCCCATAATTTTTTTAGAAAAATACTATATTTTAACACACAAATATACTTTAAATATAAATTTTCATAGTACATGATAGGCATGGACAACTTACGAAAAACGACTTGGCTGACCGATCAAAATGAGGTATTACGTATACTTCTCATTTTCATGAAGAAACTTTATAATAGCTAGCCTTTTTAAAGCCCAAAAATAAGCGGGTTTAAGTCCACTGATTATGGCCCAGAGGGATTAAAAAAACGGCAAGCTTTTCTTCAAACTTATCACCAAAAACGGCGTGAATTTCAGAGCTTCAAACACCAAAAATTCCTTTTCAAGCTTTTCTCAGTATCACTGACTTGAAAACAGTTGTGCTCTCAGAGATCCATTTTCTTACCCATTCTCATCTCGATTTCGATTAGGAGATCATTAGCGAAGATTTAGGGTATTGGAAACCCTAGAATGTGTCTTTAACAGGAGGAAAAAACATGGCGAAGGCGTCGATGAGCTTCTGGGTGATGATACAAAGGAAGAGATGGCCATTGATGGTTTTGTTGTTTTTATCTGTATCAACGATTGGGGTGATTCTCGTGAGATCTAGCTTTGAATCCTGCAAATTTAGTGGCCAATTTGTGGAGGAGAAGAATGGATATAGCATTAGCAGCTCCGCGAAATTTCGATCGAATCCTTTAGATTTCATGAAATCGAAGCTTGTTTTGTTAGTCTCTCATGAGCTCTCGCTCTCAGGTGCTGAATCTGATTTCGTATTTTTATCTGTGGGTTCTCGAAAAAGTCCCAATTTTTCTAATGTAATGATTGATTTTGTGACATTTTATAGGTGGACCTTTGCTGTTAATGGAATTGGCGTTTTTGTTAAGAGGTGTTGGTGCTGAAGTTGTTTGGATCACTAATCAGAAACCACTTGAAGAAGATGAAGTTATCTATAGTCTTGAACACAAGATGTTGGATCGAGGAGTTCAGGTTTGTTGTAAAGATGTAGTCTTGGGATTCTTCTTTGTGTTTCCTCTGATTTATACTTAAGATATGTGAACTTCTTTGACTTCAGGTTATCTCTGCCAAGGGTCAAGAAGCTATAGATACAGCTATCAAAGCTGATTTGATTGTTCTTAATACAGCTGTGGCTGGGAAATGGCTTGATGCTGTTCTCAAGGATAATGTTGTTAAAGTTCTACCTAAGATTCTTTGGTGGATTCATGAGATGAGAGGTCATTATTTCAAACCAGATTTGGTCAAACATCTCCCGTTTGTTGCAGGGGCCATGATTGATTCGTATGCAACAGCTGAATACTGGAAAAACAGAACTCAAGCTCGCTTAGGGTATGTTTCCTCTTTTGCACCTCTTGCTTCATAGGAATGATCCAGTGTTGCCCCATTTGAGCTATTTTTTCCATCTTGTAGCTTAACATTGTTCTATATTGTTGGAATACAGGATTAAAATGCCCAAAACTTACATAGTGCACCTAGGAAATAGCAAGGAATTGATGGAAGTAGCTGAAGATAGTGTTGCCAAGAGAGTTCTCCGTGAGCACGTCCGAGAATCTCTTGGTGTGCGGAACGAAGACTTACTATTGGGCATTATTAATAGTAAGCCATCTCAGAGCATCATTATCTTCAAAAGAAGAAGAGTTATGAATTCATCTGTTACCAAAGAAGTTACTTACTTTGTTATTATTTTCAGGTGTATCGCGCGGAAAAGGTCAGGACCTGTTCCTCCGAGCCTTCCACGAAAGTCTTGAAATAATCAAAGAGAAGAAACTTCAGGTACCAAGAATGCATGCAGTAGTAGTAGGAAGCGACATGAGCCGACAGACAAAGTTCGAGACAGAACTACGCAACTTCGTCAAAGAAAAGAAACTTGACAACTATGTCCACTTTGTCAACAAAACTCTAACCGTAGCTCCATATATAGCAGCCATTGACGTTCTTGTCCAAAACTCCCAAGCCAGAGGAGAATGCTTTGGGAGAATAACAATCGAAGCCATGGCCTTTAAGCTACCTGTACTTGGCACTGCAGCCGGAGGTACAATGGAGATTGTGGTGCACGGAAGAACCGGCCTGTTACATAGTGTGGGTAAAGAAGGCGTAACACCTCTTGCCAAGAACCTAGTGAAACTGGCGATGCAAGTTGAGTTACGGCAAACAATGGGAAAAAATGGGTATGAGAGAGTAAAAGAGATGTTTTTGGAACATCATATGTCACATAGAATAGCTTCGGTGCTTAGAGAAGTGTTGCAATACGCAAAGGCTCGTGCTTTACGATGAGATGCGATCATTAAACTGGAAAATAAGCTGCCTTACATAGAATCGGGATATTGCAGGAGCTTATTTGTATAATAGATGTAGTTAAGGAATATGCTAAAATGTTACTCGATCTCTCTTATTTGTATAATGATGTTCTATTTACAACGATATACGATTTGAGATGAGTTCTATTGCTAAATGTGAAAGTAAAGTGCTGTCGAAGTCTCGTGTGTGCATCTTCAGATAAAATTAAAACTTGTTGGGTTAGAAGTCGAATATGTGTAAAATAGCGGGGTTCAATAGAGATAAGTTACGAATAATTCAGTTATGAAAATAAACCGGGAAGTATAACAGATTCTTTATAGTTTTAGCAACATTCGCTTGCATACAGAGAAAGAGATAAAACAAAATTCTCAGAATCGTTCGTAGTCTTCGTCTTCTTGATTTGTACTTGCAAGCTTTGTAATTTCGCTTCCATGGAAGACATAGAAGAAGAGAGGAGACGCCTCGTCATTGAGATATACAAGAATGAGCTCCAAATTCGCAAACGCCAAAAACTACTCGATACTTGTCCAGATTCTTTCTTAAACCCTAAATTTCCAGCTAATTTTGCCTTTAGATGTCTTAACCTTTTAGGGTTTTAGGCTCGAATATGCATTTGTGACTCGTGTTTTTTTCTGATTCAGTAACGGAGATATATTTGGAAGCTTTAAAGAAAAAGTTTAAAGAAACTGAAGACGATCTCAAATACCTTAACTTTACTCGTGCGGAAACAATTGGAGAAATCGTTAAACCTCTAAGCAAAGATCGATGTAATTCATTCCTCTCTCAATTTTGTTTCTTGATTTTTTGTTAGGTTTTTTACAAATTCAATTTCAGTTATTGTGAAAGGAGACGATGGAGCTCGTTACATAGTGAATTGTTGTAGCAAAGTGGATAAATCAAAGCTCATTTCTGGAACCAGAGTTGCTCAAGAACGAAAATCGTTGACTATAATGAGAATTCTTCCTCCTATGGTAATTAATTTACTTTTTGTTGATTTCTTGTTTTAGTTGGCTTTTTGTCTTCTTCTGAATATATCATTTTTGGATTTCAGGTTAATCCATTGGTTTATAATATGGTTTACCAACATAGTGACGATGTTAGCTACTCAGATCTTGGTGGTTTATCTAAACAAATCAAAGATCTTAGAGATTACATTGAACTTCCTCTTACAAAACCTGAACTTTTTGAAAGAGTTGGAGTAAAGCCACCAAAGGTTTGATTATTGATTTTTGTTTCTTGATATTGATTTTTGATGATTTTGAGATAAAGATTTCATTTGTATTGATCTATTTAATAGGGAATACTTCTCTATGGACCTCCTGGAACTGGAAAGACATTATTAGCAAAAGCAATTGCTAACAACACAAATTCAACTTTTTTGGCAGTAAGAGCTTAATATATACTACACTTTTCTTAGCTTATATACCAAATTATTTAAGATAATTTTGGTTTTTTTTGTAGGTTGTTTCTAGTGCACTTTTACGCAAATATTTAGGAGATAGTTCATTGTTAGTGAGAGAGATGTTTAAATATGCTCGTGATCATCAAGTAAGTTTCCTTTTTTATCGTGTAATTCATTTTGTGATTTTTATTTCCTTACGATATTTAAGCTATGTTCTTCTTATTCTTGTTAAAAGCCTTGCATCATCTTTATGGATGAGATTGATGCTATTGGTAGACGTCGATCCAGCGAAGGAGAAGGAAAAAATAATGTATGTAATCGAGTGCTCATCGAGCTTCTCTCTCAGCTTGATGGATTCAACGAACTTGATAAGGTGATTATATATGTCTCTTCTTCTTCTTCTTGCATCTTTGTAGTTTTAAAGTTTTAAATTCATTTATACAATAAGTTTTGTGTGTTTTAGGTGAAAGTAATAATGGCAACAAACAGACCTGATGTTCTTGATTCTGCGCTTATTCGACCTGGTAGAATTGATAAGAAGATAGAGATTCCATTGCCTAATCAAGATTCTAGAATGAGAATTCTCAAGATTCATGCTTCTGGTATAACTAAACATGGAGAGATTGATTACGAAAAAGTTGTGAAACTATCTGAGGTTAGTCTTGTGTTTGTGTAAGCAAGAACACAAAACAGAACTTTTTTCATTAAATTTAGTGTGTTTTGATTTGCAGGGATTCAATGGAGCTGATATGCGTAACATATGTACTGAAGCAGGAATGTTTGCTTTACGCGCAGAACGAGATTACGTTGTCCCAAATGATTTCATAAATGTAAGTAAGTTTTTCCTTATTGTGATGTTTTATCTTTTGATAATTTGTTGCAATCTTATGATTAAAACTTAAAACACTTTTTCAGGCTGTAACAAAACTAGTCGAAGCGAAGAAACTTGAGTCCAGTTCACAGTACAATGTTGATTTTTAGAAAGAGTAAAGATAGAAACATACAAAAGAAGAAGAAGCATAGATAGAGTTAGATAGCGTGAACCTTTGTTCTGTTTTTTGTTTTGTTTATCAGTCAGTTTGAATCATCATTGGCTTCTCTTTGCATGGATTCATCTGAGGAATCTCCAAACTCTTCTCTGTACATCTCTTCTATCATTGGTTTCCATAGTCGAACTCGAGCATTTATAAACCAATTTGATACCTTTTGATCATCATCAACAACAACAACAAAAATGACCTTAATTAGAATCTTTCATTAGATAAACAAAAATTTCAGAAACAGATTGAGAGGAGTGTACTTGGTTCTTGGAAAGTCCTGTTTGAGACGCTAACACCAACTTCTCTGCCTCATTTGGATAACTGTTTTCATTACAACAATAAATCAAATGTTATATTCTCCAACATTTACTCTTACTGTTAATAACTTAAGCAGCAAGAAAACTTACGGATGCAAGAAATGTTGAAATAGCCAAGCTCGGAGAATAGCAACGGAAGTTTCAGGTAAGCCTCTAATGGGTTTCCAAGCATGTCTCTGTGGTCCTTGAACCAAACCAAGACGTTGAAGTGATGATGAAGTGTTTCCATCGAATAAGCTGAGCTGTAAAAGGCCAGAGCTGATGGTCTTGGGAACATCTTGATGAGAGGTGATGAATCTCCGACGAAGAGAGTTGAGTTGAGAGATTATTGCTTCTTCAAGACAACCAAAATGTCGAGTCATGGCTTGAAGAGCTAAACCAGTGTATATTTTGGATGATCCTTCTCCTGCTATTTCCTCAAATGATGAAATCACTTGCTCTAATTCATCACAGTACTTGTCAAACCTTTCTTCTACCTGTTCATAACCGGATTTAACCAGAATTAAGTTGAAACACATAAACCAAATGAACAAATTGTTGGATAATTAGGTTTAAAAAAATCATAACTCTTTCAGTAAAAACGAAATAATACCATTTTGTTAATTCTATTATTTGAATTATAGGTTTTATGGTTAGGGTTTAGAAATTCGGTATAGGATTTAGTTTTTTTATTTTTTTATTTTCTCCTCAATTTAGTTTAGTGTTTCACTGTTTATGGCTTATAGACTAATCTTTTACCGAAAAAAAACAAAAATACTATTTTCTTAATTTGGATGCAAAATTTATTGAGACTGACCTGTTGTAACAAACTGAGAAGCTTGGTGATTTTGATATGAACCTCATGATTCTCAGGCAAAGACATGAAACCTGAAGAGCAAAGTTCGGATTTGATTTCAGAAGACAAGCTATAACCGGATCTTCTTCTTCCTGGAAACATTTGTTGGATTAGAATGTCGTTGTAAATCTCAACCTCTCTACCACCTATATCGATAACTTCTTCTACAAGGCACCGCACTGCCTTGGCGTATCTTGAATTCAACAAAGTACCAGGGAGAGATGAACACTCACGTCTTATCCTAAACTCTTCCATCTTCCTCTACTTGGAGAAAACGAAAAATAAAAGCTTTGTGGGCACTCGTAGCCTGCTCTTTCTGCTACACAAACATAAATAAGTAACCAAGAAGCAGTGAATAATAATATATATATTATTCAGTTTGTTTTTTTTTTGAAAAATGGAAGTTGACTTGTAGCGATGTTAGCCTTTGAAACCCATAAATACTAGGCAGTTGCTAGTTGTGTGCCTCAATTTTTTTGAAGAATAATATTATATTTTGTTTGTTCTTCTTTGGATGGAGTGTATTGCCTATAAAAAATAAACACATTGAAAAAGAAGATTGTTGGTTGATTTTGTGCTCTATACTTGGGTAGACCAATATATAATTGACGTTAAAAAACACTATTAGAGGTAATCTGTGGTCAAAGCTAGTTAATGTTCAATTATTGTGAAGAAAAAAAAGCACTAAAGATTTTGAAATCACCAAGCACCTAGAGAGTAAGAGCCAATGCTGCAGCCTGCAGCAAAAGCATTATGCATAGTTTACCTATACGGGGCTATACCCTGCCTCCTCCTACTAAATAATATTTTTAAAATTGGCAAATAAATATAATACAATTAATTAACACCACTCCAAGAAAATTATTAATTATTGTATATATATTATATATATATCCTTGTCAAGAAAAAGAAGAAGAGAAAGGATTTCAAATATAAATGGTCCCTCCTAGCTCTGAGCACGAATCTACAGGCTTTTGCATAAATGCTTCTTCTTATCTTGCCTCAGCACCTACAATCCTTTTTTGAGCTTCTAACTTTGTTGGGAAGTTCAAAAACCAAAAAAGGAGAAAAAGACACACACATGCAAACAACAAGTATTAATTCCCTATATACGTAAAAAGAACATTAATATTAATATCCTTATTCTATAACTTGCAAATTCTATTATTTACCCGCAATTTTTTGTTATTACTTAAGTCTCTAGAATCCAAATGATATTACAAATGTTTCATGAGAGTTTTAACCTCACTGAATGTCAATATACAAAAGTTAAAAACACAGCTTGGTCCAATAAGAGTCTTTTATTAATTTTTTCATGATTGCTACAGTTTATTTGAATTTCAGAGATTTTTGTCTGCGTCTGAATCATAAAGGCAAAGGAACATGAAAACTTTAAGACTAGTATGTGTATATATTCGTTGATAGTAGCTGCAAATTAGGACAACTCGTAGATGTTGAAAAGACACTGCAAAGATCTTGAGGACATTCCTTTGGCTTCTTATTCCTTCGTCAACTTGCAACAACACACATCCAATGGGCCTTCGAGTCTTCGACTTATGACTTATCCATAGCTTCTATTTAATTTATTCAATTAATTATTGGTACAATGTTTGATCGTTTATTTATTTGTCCATAGCTTTTTTTTTTGGTTAATCAGCAAAGAGTATTCTGTATTCATAATAAAGCTTAAAGAAGAAGCAAAATTTTGTTTTTCAAATACTCTTTGTTGCCAAATGATGCTTCTGTCTCCTTCTATTTACTTTGCTATTCTTGATTGTTGTATCCAACATATGGTTATTGAATTTTGAGTATTAATATAAAGATGGTATGTTTGAAGAACAGAAAATAGAGTACTCATAAATACTATAATTGATGTTTAAAAAAATTGTCAACAATTTATGAAGAGTATTAAGTGTATACGTATCGAATCACAAAGATGAGTAGATATAGGAAGTTGGGAACGAGTAAATATTTAGGAGATATTCTATGTGTGCTGAACAAGTTTAGGGTTTTCTATCTTCCTCTTGTATAAATCACAAAAAATATACAGAAAATTTTGCAGCTTCATCTTATTTTAAGTTTTAACAATAGTGATGTAGTGGTTTTAAGAGTAATATACTCCAAATTACTAGTTCAACTTCTTCACATAGATAAAATTGACTTAGTGGCTGCGGTGGCCGACACAAATACACACGAAACGGTCGTGGATCAAAAATCGCAGGATAGTACACGTGGCATCATCTTCACCGTCCATAGATCATTTGAGATTTCACTAATAATCTCTTGTATCAGAAAGGCCCCACAAATCTGAGCCCTCAGATTATTCGTGGAACCTTCCTTCTTCTTCTTCTCGAAGTAGATTTGACTATCTCTTTGCTCTCTCCATCTCTAAGAAGAAGCCATGACAAGTTCCGGTGCTCCTTCTCGCAAGGTCTCCTTTCTTTCTCTCTTTCTCTCTATCTCACTCGCAACTGTTAAATTGAACTTTCGATTTGGAATTAGGGGTTTTTTGAGTTTTTTTTTTTATTGAATTTGTGAAACTGTGTAGGCTCTGAGTAAGATCGCGAGCAATCGGCTACAGAAAGAGCTTGTAGAATGGCAGATGAATCCACCGACAGGTTTCAAACTCAACCTCACTGATAATCTCCAGAGGTAATTTTGGATTGGATTTGTGTATGTGTTTTTATGGATTTGGATTATGTTAATTTCGGGATTGTGATGTGAAATTAATGGTTCACAGATGGGTAATTGAAGTAATCGGAGCTCCAGGAACTCTCTACGCTAACGATACTTATCAGCTTCAAGTTGATTTCCCAGAACATTATCCTATGGAATCTCCACAAGTGAGTCTTCGAATACTGTATTTGGATTATATAGTATTTATCTCAATTCTGCTCTATGCTAGTGAAATTTAGAAACCGTTAGATGAATACTTTGTTTAGACTCTTTAAACTGCATTTGATTACTTGATTCACATTAATGCTTGATGATGATCAATCATAGAACCTCGAATCGTTCTCGATTTTGACCTGAGTACTTGTTGTTTGTATAGGTAATTTTTCTTCCTCCAGCTCCTCTGCATCCTCACATTTACAGCAATGGTCATATTTGTTTAGGTATGTCCTCTGTTTTCTGATACCCTCTTGCTCTTTACGGTCATACTATGGATATGGTAGATTTCTGATGTGGTTTCATCTGAAGATATATTATTAGTATCAACTCGCTTCTGTGGTAGGAACAAGATATACTAGGATATTCGATAGCGTTAAACACAATGCTCCTATGTTGTTTGATATGTAATCATACAAATGTGAGATGTGTCATATATCTACATTCCCGAACTAAATTCAGACTCTTACCCGATAATAAGACTCCCTTCAATACTTTATATTATATGAGATATTGCTTTAGATCCAATGGTACACACCAAGAAGAATCTGATTGATGTTGTGTGTATCATTTGTAGATATTCTGTATGATTCGTGGTCTCCAGCCATGACTGTGAGTTCTATCTGCATCAGCATCCTCTCTATGCTCTCAAGCTCAACCGAGAAGGTGACATACAGCTTTTAAACTCACCATTATATAAACTATGCTTTCTTTTTTCTTACACAAAGCTGAATCTTCCTCTTGTTTGGTTGGTTTTGTTGCAGCAAGGACCGATTGACAATGACCGGTATGTGAAGAACTGTAAGAATGGAAGATCTCCAAAGCAGACCCGATGGTGGTTCCACGACGATAAAGTATAAACGTCGTGCAAGCAAAGCTTAAATGTATAATAACCCGAAACAGTACCGAGGTTTGATGTCAATTTTTAATGTAGCCGGGTTTAAAGCTGTCCTAAAACCCCATTTCCAAAATCCCTGATGTAAAAAAACAATACGATAAATTTGACTAATTTGAATCTTCTACTCTAAATTCTTAATACCATACTAACAAAAGATCCAACCTAAATCTCTCTGATGCTTCTCTAATATATCATATATATACATCAGGAAGAATATTTCTCAACTAACTATTTTCCTCTGGTTTGTCCTGTCACCATGAAGCCGAGGAAGACGAAGAGGATGGTGGAAACAAAGACAGAGATGGGTTTTGAAAGATTCTCTGACCAGTAGCAAGTATATGTCGTGGATCGAACTCAGCCTTCAAGCTTCTGAACTGATCCCATTTGTCTCCAAAATGAGCCACCCACTCTTCCGGTGTTGCGTGGTGAGGAAGGTACTGCTTCACATCGATCTTGGCTTGTTCGCAGAACTCCATGATCCGACGGTTCTGATCTTTCAGATACTCTAGCTTCTGCGTCTCCTCACCGTCCTTTAAAGCTGATCTCAATAGAGCCACCAGATAGAAAACTTCCTCATCCGGTGTCACGGCTGAGCTTCTCTCGTCCCATCTGCCATCAACATCAAATTTCGCCACGTCAGCACGACAATATCTAATGTAATTTAAATTAATGTATGGAGGGTCCTTGAGAATCCGAGTGGGACCTACCACCATGAGTTCTAGGAACTAAAAAACAACAAACCCAATCTGGACCGTCGGTTTAGTTCCAAAACAGAACAACCCGATGAGACGTTATTATCAAATCTTAGCTGGTTCGATGCACATGTGGACAACGTTTTTCGGACAATACCATGTACCACGTGTCGCTTTTATTTCAAGTTTTGACAAAGTTTTTTTGTTTTGGACCACTAATTATTCCCCCACAAGTGTTATTACTTTGCATGCATGCAAAACTCGTTTTTTTTATAAAGAAGATTTTTATAAGTATTGAATGGTAATGGCGAGACTTACTTGTCTTTGTTCATTGGGTAAATGAGAATAGGGCCACTTGTTTTATTTCCCAAAATCCCCTTGAAAACGCCTTTGTCGAAATCAGAGATTCTTGATTTTGGAACGAAGAGGTTGAGCCATGGGTGTGGAACCTCCCATAAATTCTTGGACCGGAGCTTCAATTCCGCTTTGTGAACCCGGTCTAGAAAATCCACATATTGTAAATCCGTCGTAAATACCGATGTCGGTATGAAATTCAATTTCTTCATCAGGATCTCTATTTCCTGTAAGAGAAAAAAAAATCCACATTTAATATATTAAATCCGGAAACAGGAAAAGTTTTAAAACAGCTGGTTTGCTATTAAAGCCCTACAAAAACCAAGGATAATTAAGTTAAGAAGATTCTAGTAGAGTTGGTTTAATTAAAAAATTGAACTAGAGAAAAGAGGAATATTTATTTGGTGAGTGCCACTGAGTGGTCCATGACCCCGTCCGTCCACTACTTAAACTAGTAACCATGATTAATTCGCTAGAGATAAACTAAACATAATAAGAAGAAAAATAAATATAGGCGTATGTATTATTAAGTTCAGGTGGAAAAGCTAGATCTCTGTAGATCCTCTCTGGCTTCTTCTTCATGTCCTCTTCCAAAATTTAAAGTGGACACAACAAAAATACTATGGAGACCACTTTCAATCATATAAACTAAATAAAATTCATCATGATTTCCCAATAATCGCATAGTGTTAAATCTTTCCAGATATTCACCAATACAAAAAGAAAAAAATCTCTTTTTTCAAAAGTAATAATGAAAGTGACCTGATCGATGGTTTCGGAGTCGGAGTCGTGGTAGTTCTTGGTGATCTCAAGGCAATACAAAACGGAACCGTTAGAACTAACGGAGGAAATCTTGACGGGGTTATGACGAGAGAAGAAAGATGATCTCCAATTGTTAACAAGACCTTCGTCAACAATCACAAAACCTTCCACGTAATCAAACTTTAATTGACCATGCAATGATATTAAGTACTCTTGGTCTTCCGTAAACACCTTAAAACTCGAATACAATACCCTTATCCATCTCACCTGTCATAAAATCATTTATGGGTTTTAATAATCTAAAATTGTAAAATAATGTCACCAACAGTAAAAAGCTACTAAATGGACCCGCCCGAAAATATAAAAATTTACCCTTTGGGGAGCAGGTTCGAGAGATATCCTAGCTCGTGTAATGATCCCAAATTGACCTAACCCACCAAGAACTCCATGGAATAGCTTTGTGTTCTCTTCTTCTGAGCATCTCATCACCTCTCCTTTCCCTATTTTTTGGTTCAATATTTTTATTAAAAGCTCAACAAATTAAAGAATATATATGTGAACTTGAATGTTTTATTATACTAACCAGTTACAACGTCAAGCTCAAGGACGTTACTAATCTGAGGACCATGGTGAAAAGCTTGGCCACTGATTCCTGCATTGGAGAGTGTACCACCAACGGAGAGATACAAGTAATCAGTCCATGACTTTGGTGCTAAGCCATGCTCTAACGTTTTCTTCAACACATCCACCCATAACTCTCCACCCCAAACGTCCACATACATTTCCTCCTCTCGGACGAGTGGCTCCGGCGTCCTAGTTTCGCGGTGATTCATCTCAACCACCACACCGTTCCTCCCGACCGCAGCCTGTCCGTTTATGGAATGGCCGTGGCCTCGGGCTGAGACTGGAAACGCCATGGCTGAACCGTAAGCTGTTCTGACGAGTCGCGCCACGTCTTCGGCCGAGGATGGATGAAGCACGGCCAATGGCTCTTCCGGTGACTTCAGCATACCGAAGTCAGAAGAGACGGAAGCTAAGTCGGAAGGGTGGCCGGTTAAGTGGCCGTCGAAATCTATGGCTCCGATACGGAGGAGCTCACTGGGGCCCACGTTTAGACCCACGGCTATGATCAGTTTACATATGGCGAACATGATGAGAAGAAAGCTTGTCGTCATTTCACGATTCATCAAGAATTGTCAAGAAACAAGAATCAAGACAAAGGAAGAATGAATATATAGAAGAAGAGAAGATATATGATAATAATAATAATAATAATTTTCTTAGATGATGAAAGATTTTATGGGGAAATGAAAAAACATATATAGGAGATCCTTGGGAGTTCGTGAGAGCTAACGTAAGCCCAGATTACGCTTTGAAGATTTTCTGCGCAACATGCACAGATTCTCTCTTTTTTTCGGGTTGGGTGAAAATTTAATATTGTTAAAAATATATAACGAGTATTTTATTATTATATTCGTACAAGTTTAACGAGTTTAAGCGTTGATTTGTGTGTGTCGAGAATATGAAGACAAAGGTTCTCTATTTATAGGACAAAGAGTTGTACCGGAGAAGATCACGTCATATTCATGGTAACAAATTCATCTTTGATTTTTTTTTTTTAAACAACTAAAAAGAACAGTGTGATATCTACGTGTCAATGTTTACTTTTTTTTGTTGTTGTTGTTGTCAATGTTAAATGTAAATTATACTACATATCTAAATACGTATTTGTTTCAGCAAGACATCGGAGACCGACTACGTATAGATTTGACTAATTCAAGATTGGCAGTGTCAAAACGTAGATATCAACCAATTTGATATAATTATGAAAAAACGTGTTATATGTTTTTATGATTTTTGACAATTGAAAAAATTAGTTGTCTGGGAAATCAAGAACAAACCGTAGACAGATCAACCATTTTGATTGGTCACTTAAAAAAGGTTTTAAATTATAGAAATATTTAGCATTTTTTTGATGATTATAAGTCTGAACTTTGATATTTAATATTGTTAAGAAAAAAAGAAGAAATTTAGGTGAAACTCAAGGATTGGACAGAGTCATGGGGAGAGAGTGCATGGGAGGTAGGGGTGGACACGGATCAGATATCTGGAATTTTTAGGATATCTAGATCTGAATCTGTCGGATTCGAGAAATAATTATCTGGATCCGTCAATATCCGCGGATATCCGGATCCGATCCGGATCCGCCAAAAATAGCTTAAAATTTTAAAATAATAATATAAATTTATCAAAAATAAATTTAAAAAATAAAAATATCATATAAAATATTTTAAATTAATTTTATAAATATTTTTGAACATATTTACTATGTAAGATTTTAAAAATAAACAAAAAATTCAAATAAAATTTATTTTTGTGATATTTTACATCAAATTCAAGCTATTATATAATATATATATAAATATTATACATATATTTTAAATAAAAACTATACATAAAATGGATCCGGATATCCAGATTTTTAAAATAAAATATCTGGATCTGGATCCAGACACTATGGATATCCGGATTTCGGATCGGATCGGAGCAGATCCCAGATCGGATCTCGGATCTCGGATATTTTGTTCACCCCTAATAGGAGGGATGGGAAAGATGGAATGGGAAAATGCCACGTGGATATTCACGTGGGAGAGGATGAGGTCACACGTGTGTGGTGAAAGTGTGGGGTCCTCTTTTTTGATACGGAGAATCCTAGTGGGCCCTCTTCTCTCCTGAGATGAAAGTTCACGTGGTCACTTCGACGGTAAAAAATAAAAATAAAAAAACACTAACATGGATTACTATAATTAAATCAAAAAATTAACCAAAAATAAAATAAAAAGGAAAAAGAAAAAAGGAAGATAGATTCTTCTTCTGCAGTACTTCGCAGTCGGTAGATCCTCTCTTAGGCTTCATGGACAAATGAATTTTACATTTTTATTTTCAAATCTCAAAAAATAAAATAAAATACTAGTAGTACTTAAAATTTTTTTTTTTTTGGGTGCAAATAGTGCCTTTCTTCATTTATATCAAGGATAGGGAAGATTCAAAGATACCAAAATTCAGTACAAAGATAAAAGAGGCATTCCTCAAAAACATAAGAGGGCAACCACAATAATTCGACAATAAATCCATAAGAGATTGGACCCAAACGCTAGGTAGCATCTTGGTGCAAGTGACTTCATGGTTGGTCGAAAACTCATCTATAAGGGATGAGGAATAGTCGTAGTCACAATATTTATTGACGTTGAAGACGGTTCCAAAACCTCGGTTCTCGCCGGCACGAGGAGAGCTACTCGAAGTAGTACAAAGCCAAGGGGAAACGAGTGCTTACATGGATTAAAAACCAGAAGCAGAGGACGATAATAGTTTGCTAAAGTTCTCTCCATATAGGAGGAAGGTAAAGAAAAAGATTTCTCCACAAAGTGGGAAAATTCAATCCATAGTTTTTTTGGTAAACACTGAAAAGGGAATTAAGAGGCTCACAAAATCGGATATATTAATTCGTTTTGAAGCACAAAAATTAGGGCCAGATTCTCTCGAGAGAAGAATGGTAGCTTTTTGGTGGAGCTTGGTCCGCGCCCTAGAGGAGGTTGGAGAGTGCACTTGCTTGAGGCTGTTGGAGTATACTTTGTACCAATGTCGACATAAAACACGAAAGGAGTCCTCGACCTTTGCTAATTTTATGTCTGTACGGTAAAACAAAAGAACCACTAGACCTAAAGAGTAAACCGAACCTGGGCCAAGTAGAAGCTGAAACGATGAAGTTCTGTCTTGGGAGGCGGTTCAACGGCGAGTTGCAGATCGGATTTAACAAGTACTTAAAGATATGATTCTGTAATTGATACAATAATAGTAGGAGAGGTAAAAAATGGTTTAACAAGATTTGACTTCGAATTTTTAAGCTGCTATTCGACGAATCTGTATAATATCGTTTTTTTTTTGTTTACGGAAAAGTATAATATTGTTACGGTTGCGTTATGTTAACTAAATTTCTTGTTATACTTCTTTAGATGATCCAGACCCGAATAAATTATATTACTACATTTGAATTTTTTATATATATATAATAGTGGAATCTAACGCTTAGCTAGATTTTATGATAATTAGTTTGGTGAGTTGATTTGGTACTATATGTTTCTATAAAAACTACTAGGAGCAAGTTGAGATCTATTTGATACCAATCCAAACATTAATACTTTTTGACGATAATAGAGATTGGTACGTTTTACCAAATCTTCAAATCTCATTATTGCCAATTTGTTCCCATGTTTTGATTTTTTTTTTCCGGATTTGTGCCTTATTATAGAAAATATATATATATATATATATATAGATATATATATATATATTTATTTATGACTCATGAGTCCACACTAATTTTTTGGAGAAGTTACAATCCATGGATAGACTCTTTTTCTAAATATTCAAATGAGCTGTAAGCAAGAACACATATCCATGTGACCAAGTCAATTAACTAATAAGTTTGTGTTTAATGGGAATCGATCCCTGACTTCGATCAACAGAGCGACTCCTCACCAAACTAAATTCACTAGACTAAAACAACTCTCATTAATTGCCAACTTGTTCCATGTTTTTACACTTCTATAATTCTACTTGCGTTGCTGAGTCGTATAAATATGATAAAGTCCAAACATAAAATATGCCAGCTTGGTATTGCCACTTGAATATGAAACTTACGTCTTCCTGTTCTTGACGTTCATGTATATAGTTTATAGTTCACGTCTTCCTGTTACATGCTTTGTATTGCCAAAATAGCTAGCATTACTATGTGGCAATATTACTCCTTGCAACATGTAATTAAGTATAATTTAAGACGATCCTATATATAATTTAAGACGATCCTATATACATATGCAAAACAGCCCAAAATACACTATATACACAGTATATTTTGTGAAACTGATGTAATATATTTTATATTCATCAATTCTAGTTACATTCTGAACAGTATCCATATTGAAATTTGCGGAAATGTATTGATAACGATATAGCAGGACGCATGTGGGGGCAGCATGTCTCAAATATATGTTTGCTTGTAAATTAGTAGATGAATAAAAAAAATCATGGGTTTTAATTCACCCAGCAGGTTAAAAACTATAATCCGTCATTTGTGTTATTATCATCATTCGAATTAAAATTTATAAATATAAAATAGAATTAATAAATTCACTCAATGAATCAAAAATAAATTGCCAATATTACTGAAAAACAATAATTTGGTGTAAAAAAAAATCTGAATAACAAAAATTGGGGCATACGTACACACACTAATCGTGGTAGTACCATAATTAAATAATATAATCTGAACTAAAATATTAAACCACGTATTGCATTTTGTTTTTAGAAGTATCGGACTTGGATCAATACAACTTTCAAAACAAGGATTAGCCTTTGATAAATTATTTTTCTTATCAAGAATCGAACTTGTGTCTGTCTTTAAAACTAAATTTTAATTTTATAAATAGTTATGCATTTATTATAATCAATCTAACTGTTTATATTTATACTTATTATTGGGATAAGTTCATATATACTTAGATAATATCATGTTAATATTACCATAACGTTTAGCACATATATTCCAAGTAGTTTTAGGAGGATTTAAATCGGTCTAAGAGCTGAGAGTTTTGTGTATAAATATAATTGTTTTTGAATCAATATAATCAAATCAGTTCGATATCTAATTTTACATGGTATCAGAGCTTTAAACCAAACAAAACACTTAATTTTTTTTTCTTCGGAAGTTCCGATTACAAATCTCTTAGGTTAAGAGAAAATTTGCGAAGCTCTTCATCATGGCCGATGATCCTCCGCATAATACTGGATCAATTGTTCCTTTAATGGCAAAGGTTTCGCCGTATACCTTGTCAAGTTCCGATAATCCAGGAGCTTTAATTTCTCCAATCTTATTGAATGGAGAAAATTATAACAAATGGTCCAAAGAGATGTTGAATGCTCTTAATGCTAAACGCAAAATTGGTTTGGTCAATGGAACAAAACAAAAACCTTCTGTTGATGATCTAGATTTTGAGAATTGGCAAACCGTGAACTCCATGCTAGTTGGATGGATTCACGCCGCCATAGAACCCAAGGTGAAGTCTACCGTCACCTTCATTGAAGAAGCTCATCAATTATGGAGTGACTTGAAGCAACATTTCTCTGTGGGAAACAATGTCTGAGTTCATCAAATCAAAGCTCAACTAGCCGCGTGTCTACAGAATGGGCAAACCGTACTTCTATATTGCGGTCAGTTGTGTACCTTGTGGGAGGAGCTCCAAGCTTACGAACCGATTCCAGCTTGCTCATGTGGAGCATCGTCAGAAATATTAAAGAGGTGTGATGATGAAAGAGTTCATCAGTTTGTAATAGGTCTCGATGATTCAAGATTCGGTGGGTTATGTACTAACCTTATTGGTACAGATCAATTACCTTCGCTTGGAGAGATTTAGTCTAAAGTTATTCACGAAGAAGATCGACTTAAGTCATCCCGAGTTTAAAAACAACAGCAGGAGGCTGTGGGCTTTGTTACTCGGCAGCTCGACTCTCGCTTGTCAAACACGCAACAAAACGTGAAGATGATCTACTGTCCCTCTTAAAATCTCGGGATCGGTCAATTCTGTGTGCTCATTGCGGTCGCAGCAGGCATGATAAAAAGGAGTGCTGGGAAATTATTGGTTTTCCGGATTGGTGGGTGGAGCGATCTGAGCGAAGTGGTGCTCGCGGAGCTAGTGCCCGAGGCCGAGGTACCGGTCGTGGGGTAGGTCGCGGTAGAGGACAGTCTATTTTTGCAAATGCTACAAGCTCTCATCCAAACTCTAATCCTTCGTCAATTCTAGGATTATCTCAAGAACAGTGGAAAATCCTAACTCAAATGATCCAAGAAAAGTCGGCACATGAAAGTTCTGATAAGTTATATGGTAAGACCAAGTTTGGCGATGTTATTCTTGATACAGGAGCCTCCCATCATATGACCGGGGATCTCTCGTTGTTAACCAATGTAGTACCTATATCTCCATGCTCTGTGGGATTTGCAGATGGAAGTAAAATATTGGCATTAAACACATGAGTTTTACCATTTTCGGATAAAGTTTCTTTGACAAATGTTCTTTATGTTCCATCACTCAATTGCCGTTAATCTCAGTTTCAAAAATTGTCAATCAAAATTGTCAATCAAACTAATCTCGAAGCAGTTTATTTTTTAACAATTGTGGATGACTTCTCACGCGCAGTTTGGACGTAGTTGATGCTTGAGAAATATGAGGTCCGTGGCAAGCTCACTGATTTTTTGGCTTATACGGAAAAATAATTTTGGGAAAACCGTCAAAACTATTCCTAGTTATAATGGGACATAATTTATATGTCTTCTGAGGTATTTTTGTGAGCACGACATCATTCATCAAACTTCGTGTGTCGCAACTCCGCAACAGAATGGTAGAGTTGAAAGAAAACACAGACATATTTTAAATGTCTCGAAAGCCTCATTGTTTCAAGCTAATTTACCCATATAGTTTTTGGGAGAAACTATTTTAATGGCTGCACATTTAATCAATCGCACGCCGACTTTGATTCATAACGGTAAGTCACCTTATGAAGTGTTATATGGTTGTAAGCTCGACTATAGTCAGCTGAAGGTTTTTGGCTCGACATGTTATTTTCATCGTCGGACAAGAGATAAAGATAAGTTCAGTGAATGCAACACGTCTTGTATATTTGTTGGATAGCCGTTTGGGAAAAAGAGCTGGAAGGTTTTCGACTTGGAGCGCAATGAATTCATTGTTTCTCGCGATATTGTCTTTTGTGAAGACAACTTTCCTTTTCATGATAAGCCCTCTCCTTCACAATCTAGTGGCCCGATAATGGAAATTGATGATGACTGGTTAGTCATCGCACCGCTAGTAGCAAGGGGGAGTTTGGATAATGTTCAGTCGGTACCACCAGTGGTAGATACATGGTTAAATGAAACTGAAGTTCTGGTAGTAACACCATCGGCTTTAGAACCAGTAGTTGAGGTATCCCCTGTCGCACCAGCCACCGAAATCACACCAGTTCTGGTAGTAACACCATTGGTTTAAGAACCAGTATATCCGCGTGATTCTCTAGCTCATGAACTGGTTTGTCCACCAGTTCCGCCTGCTACTCCGGTCCGAGAGTTAGTTCGTTCTCCAGCTCTGAAGCTTGGTAAAGGTCTTCGACCGCACATTCCATATGTTCGGCTGCGTGACTATATTACTTACAACATGACTAGTACACTTGACACCCATCACACTTTCATCGATTCCTCCGATCAGACCTCGTCTTCGGTCCAAGGTAACTCCTTATATCCTTTGCAAGTTTATATTTCTGATGAACAATTTTCTCCAGCCCATCGTGTCTATCTGGCTGCTATCACGAAAGAAGTGGAACTCAAAATTTTTTAAGAAGCAGTTTGTGTGAAGGTTTAGAATACTGCCATGGGTAAAGAAGTTAGGGCAATGGAGGTACACAAGACTTGGGATATAGTCACATTGCCACCAAATAAAATTACGATTGGAAGCCAATGGGTCTATAAAATCAAATATAATGTCGATGGTGCAATCAAAAGATACAAGGCTCGTTTTGTGGTTCAAGAAAATAAACAAGTTGAAGGTGATGATTATAATGAGACCTTTGCTCTAGTTGTGAAGCTCACTACGGTACGTACTTTGCTTCGTCTTGTTGCAGCTAAAAATTGGGAAGTTTATCAGATGGATTTGCATAATGCATTTCTTCATGGTGATCTTGAAGAAGAGGTTTATATGCAGCTACCTCCAGGTTTTAGACATCAGCATCCCAGCAAAGTTTGTTGGCTTCGTAAGTATATTTATGGTCTCAAACAAGCTATGCAGTGTTGGTTTAAGAAGTTGTCAGATGCTTTGATTCGGTTTTGGTTTGTGCAGTCCTATGACGACTATTCTCTGTTCCCCCACACACGCAAAGGCTTGAAACTTCGGGTATTGATTTATGTTGATGATCTTCTTATTTGTGGTAATGATGGTTACATGATTCAGAAATTCAAAGATTATTTGAGTCGATGTTTTTCTTTGAGTTGTCCGTTTCTTGAAAGAATCTCCGGGTCAAGGGATCTTGCTAAAAGCCGATAGTGATTTATCTCTAACGGTTTATTGTGACTCTGATTGGGCGTCTTGTCCGTTGACTCGTCATTCGATTAATGCGTTCGTTTTGATGCTTGGTGGAAAACTAAGAAGCAGAAAATGGTTTCCCACTCGTCTGCTGAAGCAGAATATAGAGCCATGGCTGCTGCTCTCCTTGAGATCAAGTGGCTTCGTCGTTTGTTACAAGGATTAGGCATCGAACAGTCTCCACCAACTCGTTTGTTTTGTGATAGTAAGGCTATAATACACATTGCGGCAAACCCGGTGTTTCATGAGCGTACCAAGCACATCGAGTCAGATTATCATGCGGTTAGAGATGCCGTCCGAGGTCGTCTGATTTCGACACATCACATTGGAACCAAGGAGCAGCTAGCGGATCTTCTAACAAAGGCGCTTGGTCGAGTACATTTTGAAGATTTATTATCCAAGTTGGGTGTTCAAAATTTATATACTCCAACGTGAGGGGGATTATTGGGATAAGTTCATATATATTTAGATAATATCATGTTGATATTACGATAAGGTTTAGCACATATATTCCTACTACAGTAGAACCTCTATAAATTAATACTCGATAAATTAATAAACACTATAAATTAATAAAATTTGCTGATCCCAAGTCGGGTCAGTGTAAAAATGAACAAAATTCGATAAGATAATAAGATAATAATTTTTTTAGAATCTCTATCTAAATATATGGTCCCATTAATAACATAAATTAATAATCATGTAAATTTTCAAATATATATATATATAAAGACAATATAATTTTGTTTTTATGAATTTATGTTATAACTCATAAATAACTTTTTTTATATAAGAAAATATTATGTTGTACTTTAAACTATCTTATTTTTATAATGTAAATAAATTTTTCATAAAATAAAACAAATTTTTCTATAAATTTTTAAATTATAAATATGAATAATTTTTATTTCAATAGTTGTATAGACTGTTTAAATACAACAATTAAGGTTATTAATCATAAATTTAAAATTTATGTTAATTGTTTATATAAGTGAATTCATCTATAATATTTGTTATTTATTATCAAAATAATTTATTTTAAAAAAAAAATTTAAACTTTCAAGTCCAAAACTATTAAAATTTATAATATTTAATACATGAATTTTATTTAGATCAAAATTTTTAATTTTTGACAAAACAATTCTGTAAATTAATAAATTAATATTAATTTATAGTATAAATTAATAAATATTAATTTATAGATAAATTAATATCACTATAAATTAATAAAATAGCATGGTTCCAACATTATTAATTTATAAAAGTTTTACTGTAGTTTTAAGTGGATTTAAGTCGATCTAGGTGCTGAGAGTTTTGTGTATAAATATAATTATTTGTAAATCAATATAATCAAGTCAGTTTGGTATCTAATTCTACGCTTATGCATAGTCGCATGGGGATATTTATAATATATATGGTAGACACTCTAGACACCTTATGTATATCATTATGTCGAAAAATACATAACTGTATGACTTAAGAAACTATCTATTAATCCGTTGATTTGGAGGGCTTTGGATTATACTTCACACCAACAATCAGTTCAATTAAATTGTTAAAAATATATATTTTTCCTTAAAATTGTTAAAAATACTATCTACAGACAAATCCAAAACATAACACATGAAAAATAATTCAGAACGATTAGCCTTTGAAAAAAACTGAATAGTACAAAATACTAATTTCTTTGATATATCTTCCAAAATGAAAGATACGAAGCGACAATAACACAGTGTTACATGTCTGCAAGAAGGAGAACAAAACACCATTCTAGAATTTATAATGTTTTCCATATTGAAATATGGTCATAGTTACATATATTGATTTTATAATTTTATATATATATATGGCCGGATATGATGTGAAAACATGGTTACCCTTTATTTTTACTTTTTAACTGTGGTCTACAGAGAAAGAAGACATTTTTTTTTGATAAAATGTGAAGAGGACAAATATTTGTTTTTGTGTGTGTTCTCTAGCTTATAAGTTACTATAACAGAGTTATTATATTACACACTATACTGATCGTGGTTCATGATTGTACATCTACGTTTATATGCAACATTTAAAAAAATCTAAATCGGTTATAAATCCAACCACACACATATATATTCTCCTTTGTGCAAGGGAGAGAAAAAGAGCTGAAAAACAATTTGTAAATCCTTACCTCAAAAGAGGAGACCGCTACATCATTACGCATTTCCATGAAAAATTCTATTGGTGCTTTCATCAATTATGTATAAATTACTCTTCGAATCGGACCAAATCCAACACGCTTTTGTACGCAATATTCCCTCTTCAAGCTCACATAGATTTATGCCTATTAAAATATTACCACCACTACAACTTTTTGTTGTTATTGTTGTTTAAACGCTACAGCCTTATTTCCAAGTTTGATCAGCTTTCTCTAGTTATGTATATAGTTGGTTCTCGGCCTAGAAACACGTATGAGCTATAAAACCATTAAATCTATCGATTTAAGAAATATATATTTTTGTTTTATGAAGTAGATCAGTTTTATGATGGAGATATGAGAGAGAGGTTAATAATAGAGAGAATAAAGGAGATGAGGTCGTAATCAAGCAAGAAAAATGAGGACACAATGGTGGAGATAGCCTAAAAAAATAGATCACACGTTAGAAACAATGGACATCGACCTAATAAGTAATAACACTCTTCTCTCTTTCACATCCCCATCGTTTACTTCCTTTCCTACTCATTCTTCGTCCATTTCGAGTCATTTTTAATTAGTTTATATATAATTCTTGGAAGTACCGAAAATATAATATTCTTGTTCATCTATTTTTTAACTAAAGTTTTGGTCCCATGATCTTTTCCACGTCTCTCTTTTTTTATTATCTATCTTGTTACTCTGTTTTCTTTAGATTTTAGGTACGCCAAACGTTCATTTTCTACGAGTGTGACACAATCTTTTTAGTATTTCCACTAGTCTCCACTTGAATGATGTTTAGTCACAATCTAGACTCAACCCAAACTTGACACTTCTCAAATATAAGGTTTGACCTAAACAAATCTTATGATAAAGCTTGTTGAACATGTAAATGGAATTTATCTACGTGCTTTAAAACAGTATTTTCTAGAATTAATTCTAGAATTTTTTGTTTTGTTTTTAATTCGACGATGAAGATAAGAAAGACGCTAGTCTTACTCTCACCTCTTTCGTGTAATAGTTTAGACAGAGGAAGTATTTATAAGAAAAATAAATATTTTCTGAAAATGAACGAATACACCATTAGGTCAATCATTTACTTTTAAACACTTTTGCTCGAATCGAAAGTCTGAAGACTCTGCCTCGTCAACTTATTTAATTATTCCTTTTGGTTAAAAATGTGTATGTGTAACTTTATCGTGGCATCATCGTCTATCCTTTTTGAGTTCGGAAACATCTTTTTCGAATCAGTCTCTCAGCCATATAAGTGGATAGGAAAATTTTGTGCATATATTTATTTTAATACGATAGAATAACGAATGGACCTTACGTTTTAGTGTTGAGTTTTAATTTATTAATTAGTGGACCTTACACACAACTGTCACTTGCGAGTTTTTTTTTTTGGTTATGAACCAAACATATCCACCTTTCCCATTCAAAAAGTGTCCATACATAATTTAATTTTAATTATTTTATATATTTGATCATTTTGGTCAAGATATTATTCGCCATCAGTGAATATTTTCCTCTTTGATTACAAACTCAAGTTAGGTTTCCTATAAAGTTAATGACTTATTAGTGTTCGTAAGAAAAATAGTTATGTGTCTTTTTCTTTCTTTTTTTACGTGATCGCTCTCCAATCCACCGTATTGTCTTGGTCCAGTATGTAATGTCATGTTTTCTACAGTAAGTTTTCTTCTAAATCTAATATTACTTTTAATCACCGTGTGAACTTTGAACAAAACCAGTATCATTTATCGATCTCTTATAAATGTTGGATGCAAACTGGTTACTGTTTGATGAATAAAACATATTAGGGTAAATAAATTGATTATACAACTGACCACTGAATAAAAAACACTATATTAACTTAATTTCCTCCTAAATTGCAGAAAATTGTATTTTAATGTAATTGAAAAAAAATATAAGGGAAGAAAAATCGTCCCACTAAACCATGCAGATTCCAATTATGATAAAATTTTAGTTCAATAGAAATGAATAACTCAAATTTCTTTTTTACGAAGCAAGTAACGCAATGATCAGACTCTGCATTACACACGTTACACGTATATAAATATCATATTGCATTATAGATGAAGACATCAAACGATACGTATATCATAGACGAAGACATCAGACGATACGTATACACAATAGATACGCAGATAAAATGAAAATTTAAAAAGGTATTTAATTATGAAAGTAATAAATGGGTGGATAATTAGTGTCACGTGAAAGAGAGAAGTGGAGATGTTTGAGAAGTAAAAGAGATTCGTTAAGACTTTTGAAAAGTGAGAGCGACAGAGCAACTTAGCGAGAAGAGTTCCCAACACTTTTTCATTCTTTCATGCTCATTTACAGCTCAACTTTTCTTTTGATATTGTTTTATTTTTTTCCAAAGACATTTTAAGGTGATTAATTACATTATGTATCATATATCTATAGAATTAGCATATGCCGGATCTACGATGGTTTAGTGATAAGAAATGCATACGTTTTAACTTTTAAGGACTTCAGATTCACGTATATATATGTAAACATCATACCCCCACGTTTGATCCAAATGAAGGATACATATGTTAATTTTATGGATTTTCAACTTAAAATTAATTAACAATAATGGGTTGCCTCATATTTCTTACGTAGTATTCTAGATATTTATAACATTTAATGTGGAATTTTAATACGTCCTTTAGAAATAATGGGTTTTCCTATCCATTTCGAACTGATTCTGATTTTAAGACAGACAACAGTCCTATTTGGACAATCCTATTATATCAACAAGTTGGAATATGATATGTTAGGTTTCATGAGTTTTTTTTATATCTAAAATCAATTGATAATGAATATATTGATTCATGTTCTTTATATACTACTTAATATCCTTTTAAAAAATAATTGGCAGTGAATAAATTAAACATGAGTAATCAGTTTTTGGTGATAAAAACTTTTTGATTATAATATATAAGATCTTCTCATATGGGATTTCTTTAAGACATCCAGGTTTTTTTTAATGGTGATTAGAAACCATATAATTTACATTTCTAAATGTAATTTAAATTTTTATTTGGAATACTAAAAGTAGATAAAATATTGAAGCATTGACAAATACTAACCCACACATGACCCAATATCTAATTCGTGGTCGGGTAGTTACGGTAGTATAATTTGTTAGATTAAGTTATTAACGTTCTTTTCTACGTTAAACATTACCTGTACGTAACTTATAACTCGTAGTTATAATATTATGGTAGATACAGTAAAACCTCTATAAATTAATAATGTTAAGATCATGATATTTTATTAATTTATCGAGATTTTTGTTAAAAACTAAAAAGATATAGAAATTAAAAAATTTTGATCTAAATAAAATTAATGTTTTTGATGTTATAAATTTTAATAATTTTGGACTTCAAAGTTTAAAATTAAAAAAAAAAATCAAATTACTTTGATATTAAATAACAAAGATTATAGATGAATTCACTTATATAAATGATTAATATAAATTTAAATTTATGATTAGTGACCTCAATTATTGTATTTAAACAGCCTATAAAACTATTGAAATCAAAATTATGCATGTCGTTAAAAAAATGCATATTTAGTATTTAAAAACCTATAGAAAATTTTACTTATTTTGATAACAAATTTATTTATGTTATAACAATAAGATAGTGATGCAACATAATATTTTCTTATATAAAAAAAGTTAGTGATGAGTTCTAATAGAAATTCATTAAAAACTACTAAAATATATTATCTTTATACATATATATATATATATATTTATATGATTATTAATTTATGTTATTAATGAAACCATATATTTACATAGAGATTCTTAAAAAATTATTATCTTATTATTTTATCGAATTTTGTTCATTTTTACATTTGTCCAATTTGGAATCAACAAATTTTATTATTTTATAGTGTTTATTAATTTATAAAGTATTAATTTATAGAGGTTTTACTATATGATGAAATAATAAATTTGAGAAAAAGATGAAAGAAATAAATTTGATTGGGACTTTAAAGATACGGAGCCAAATGGATTTGATTCGAGATCTTCACTATGTCTGCCCAAAAATGGTTACCGTGTGCGGCAACAAGTTTCACGACACTCTCCCCATATTTGGCAAAATAATTTCGACCCTTTGAAATAATCGAAAAGACGAGGCTGACCATTTACATATATGGTTTGCTGTTTAAAAAAAAAAAAAAATTGATGCTAGAATGTGCTTTGAATGGATGAAGATTTTTTCAGAGTTTTCTGATTTTAAAGCCAAAAACTACCTACAGTCAAACATTTATAAATTAATACTCGATAAATCTTTTGGTCCTGACTCGGATCAGTGTAAAAATGAACAAAATTCGATAAGATAATAAGATAATATATTTTTTTGGAATTTTTATGTAAATATATGGTCCTATTAATAACATAAATTAATAATCGTGTAAGTATGCATATATATATATAGATAATATACTTTAATATCTTTTAATGAATTTCTGTTAAAACTTATCACTAATTTTTCTTATATAAAAAAATATTTTGTTGTGTTTTAAACTATCTTATTGTTATATCGTCTATGAATTTATCATAAAAATATTCCTATAAGTTTTATAAACTCTTAATATGCATATTTTTTATTTCAATAGTCATATAGACTATTTAAATATAACAACTAGGATCACGAATCATAAATTTAAATTTTTGTTAATCGTTTATAGAAGTGAATTTATCTATAGTCTTTGTTATTTATTATCAAAATAATTTGCTTTTTCTTTTAAATTTTAAATTTTCAAGTTTAAAACTATTAACATTTATTACATCCAAAATATTAATTTTATTTAGATCAAATTCTTTTAATTTATATATTTTAAATTTTAATAAAACTCTCTATAAATTAATAAATATTATTTTATACTATAAATTAATATTTATTAATTTATCTATAAATTAATATCACTATAAATTAATAAAATATTATGATCCCAATATTATTAATTTATAGAGGTTTTACTGTATATATATCTTTGATGACATTCCTTTCAGATCATGAGATGTTATGAAATCTAATTTTCCAGTAATTGTTTCAAAGTTTATATCCCTTATACATCGTAGACATATCAATATTGTTTTGTTTTTTTCGTTTTATCCATATTAGCGAATTTGTTGGATTAAAACGAGATGTAGATGACAAAGTGGTTTACGCTCAAATATTTTTACCTCTTAAGACAAGTATCATGACCATTTTATTTAAATGTATTAATCATAGAATTAGAATATGGCGAATTAGAGCAGCCACATTGTTAGTATCTCAAATAATTTCTTAAATAATATAAAAAATAAAATATTAGGAGTTTTTCACATTTTTTGAGAGATTCTTAATATTTTATTTTTTATATTATTTGACAGAGTATGTGAAAGACTACTAAAGATGCTCTCAGTAGATTCACATGAATTACTGAAAATAATCAGTGTCTCAAACAAATTGATAAACAGAAATAAATAAAGAAATTTGTTCTTCTTTTTAAATGAAGATAATTAGTTGGAAAAAGAATGAAGATAATTAAGTTTACCATAAAAGTATTTTTATACAAAAATAGGAGATAAATTCAAACCGACATTCATCACTCAAGAAACATGGAGATTAATTCGAGAAGCGCAGCCAACAATGTAGTGGCATCATGGCATATGGTTCAAACACAATACACCAAAATATGCTTTCATGGCTTGGTTAGCGATAAAGGATAAATTGTCAACAGGTGATCCAATGCTTAGTTGGAACAACAATGTATCAACAGGTTGTTCATTATAGAACCAAACGCCTTGATTTTATCTATAAAATCGTATATTATAAAAATTAATATGTTTGTTACTATTGTTATATCTATGAATGTGAAAACTATACAAGATTCTCTGAAGCTTTGATCTTGTTAGGGTCATCAATCATCGTGAAGGGGGCCTTTGTCTTTTTTCTGTTTTATGGTTATGATTTATAATAAAACATAAATACTAATAGTGTTTTGTTCTTTTTGGTTTTCCTTTTTCATAGTCGACGTGAATTGAGGGTTTGGAATGTACCCAGTTGATGATATAAAAAGTTTGGGACCAAAGCTAAAACCCAAAGCCTCCATCGACATCACATTTCACATTTTTTCGAAAGTCTTTAAAAACTAATATTAAACGTAATGTATTGAATAAGTAATAATGAGGACTTTTATGATGCCTTTGTGTTGGGACATCACATTTTTTCTGTCATCGAAATATTTAATTTTATATTCCGCCAACAAATAAATCTGTTTACATATTAGGTGCTTGTTAGTGTGTGTTATTACGCTGTGTCGTTAAAACTGATTGAAGTTTAAGTGATGCTGGGAGTACATATTATAGATGCGGTATTTAAGAACAATTTTAGCCAAAAAGTAAGATTCTGTTAATATTTTTAATGAGATAAAATCAAAAATAACATTTTCATGAAAGAAAAATCTTACACTATTGTCAAGTTTTTACTTTCTATGAAAAATCGAATTGTTAAACTAATATTAAAACATATATATTGTACGACAAAAAAACAACAAGGCATATGGTTTGTACTTTGTCCGAAGCTCTATAAAAAATTATAGTATTTCGTTTATCATTATTGGCAAAAATTTTAGATGAAAACACTGATGCGTTCTTCTACGAAAGCGATAATTAGTTTTGTTTCTGTAAATTAATATCGATTGAATTTGCATAAGAATGGTTTTGTCGCAACATAACCAAACAATTCCAAAATTCACGTGCCTTGGGCTCGTCTTTATCCTAACTACACTTCTATTGGTCTCCTAATATCCCATTGATTAGTGGTTCTCATTTGAATTTCAATTTCAATTTTTTTTTATATGAAAATTTCAAACAGTGTCAATTTTGGACACTAATGAAACGATCTCTCGTTCAATAAATTTATTTGGCTGCAAGTTCAATTTTGGACATTATTGAAATCATATCTCGTTCAACAAAATTTCATTTGACTGCAAGTGTGGATATTTTTGAAGTTTGTTTCAGCTAATGAAAATTTTAATGATACTAAGTAACAAAACCCAATAAAATGGGCGTAGACTAGTAATGGTTCATATTTGAAGAGGAGTTATCAAATAGAAGCAGAAATCGATTCTTTTCAAACATGAAACTATTTAACTATTCCTATTTAACCAGTTGAAAGTATATGATGAGTATAGACTATTCAAAGGCTACATTGATCCTGAAAGTATTAATCAGATTATCCTCTGATTATAAGAAAAAAAACAAACAAAAGTAACAAAACCTATATCCATATAGAATGAGCTATTTTGTTAGATGGGCTTCTTTATACTATGGCCCTTATTCGTCTACCTTCGATATCTTTTTATGGGTACTCTAAAATCTGAAAATGATATCAAATCATTGTTCATCTTGGTCACAAGAATACAATTATTTGGACCCTTCTTTATGGGCCCTTATTCTTCTCCTCGTATTTTTTTAATCACGGGAATGAGTTGGGCCAAAATTTAACAAATCAACAAAATTACACAATATGACAATACTCGATGAAAAATACCAAGACAAAACTCTATAAATTAATAATGTTGAAACCATAATATTTTATTAATTTATAGTAATATTAAATTATCTATAAATTAATAAACTATAAATTAATTTATAGAGAGTTTTGTTAAAAATTAAAAATAAATAAAATAAAACAATTTTATATTAATTTTTATCTAAATAAAATTAATGTTTTGGATGTTATAAATTTTAATAGTTTTGGACTTGAAAATTTAAAATTTAAAATAAAAAATTAATTATTTTGATAATAAATAACAAAGACTATAGATAAATTCACTTATATAAATGATTAACATAAATTCAAATTTATGATTAGTGAACTCAATTGTTGTATTTAAATAGCCTATATAACTATTGAAATAAAAAAAATTCATAATTAGAATTTAAAAATTTATAGAAAATTTTGCTTATTTTTATGACAAATTTATAGACGATATAACAATAAGATAATTTAAAACACAAAAATATTTTTTTATATAAAAAAAGTTAGTGATGAGTTTTAACAAAAATTTATTAAAAAATATTAAAAGTATATTATCTATTTATATATATACATATAAATTTGCATGATTATTAATTTATGTTATTAATGGGACCATGTATTTACATAGAGATTCTAAAAAAAATATTATCTTATTATCTTATCGAATTTTGTTCATTTTTACACTGCCTCGACTTAGGATCAGCAAATTTTATTATTTTATAATATTTATTAATTTATCGAATATTAATTTATAGAAGTTTTACTATAGGTGTTTAAACTATTGGAAGAGTGGTGAGAGTAAATATGTTAAACAATATATAAATTAAACTATCATAATAAAACACGTAGATGATACACGTGCTTATAATTGAACCTAATCTTTCTCAACAAACATGTATGTAAATCTAAATCAAATATTTTTTTTTGATAAATCTGAATCAAATATTCAGAAAATATATTCCAAGATCTTCATGAATCTTCTAAATCCATCTTTATTAATGATTCCTGAAATATACAAAAAGATATCAAATCACTAACCATTTAGCTCCGAGACTTTTAAATAATATCATTCTCTGCAGAAATATTACCCAAAAAAATCCGTCATTAAAAAGCTTAATTTCTTCTTGTTAGGGATAATTCCCTAATATAAAGAGCACGTGGCATATAAATAATATTTGTAGATGGATAACATAAAAATCTCACTCGTGGGATATTTCAAACCACATCCACACCTTATTCCTCTCCTCTCGTTTATTATCCACCAAAATAAAAACACAATCACTCAAAAAATCCATAGTAACGACAGCTCAATTATTATTTTCTTTAAACCCACACAAACAAAAAAAATACATTAAAAAAAATTCAAATAAGGAATAATAAAACTCACTTTTTATTTGTTTTTTTTGAAGTTTCTATTGTAATGGCGCTTCCACACGTAGTGTCATCACCTTCATCAACTTCGTTATCTCCTTCTCCTTCCTTCAAATCCAAACCACCGTTTAAATCTCTATCACCACCGACCATCGCTTTACGGCGATGTAAACTCAACTCTTTCCGATGTTCATCATCTTCTTTCTCCGATGACGTCGTCGAGCTTCCTCTCTTCCCACTCCCACTCGTTCTCTTCCCCGGAGCAATCCTTCCTCTTCAGATCTTTGAATTCCGTTACCGAATCATGATGCATACTCTCCTCCAATCCGATCTCCGATTCGGCGTCGTTTACTCCGATTCCGTCTCCGGATCCGCCGCTGAAGTCGGATGCGTCGGCGAGGTTGTTAAACACGAGCGTCTCGTTGATGATCGATTCTTCTTGATATGTAAAGGTCAAGAACGGTTTCGTGTCATGAATCTTGTCCGTACGAAACCTTACCTCGTCGGAGAAGTGACGTGGCTTGAAGATCGTCCTTCCGGTGAAGATAATCTTGATTCTTTGGCTAATGAAGTTGAGATTCTGATGAAAGAAGTGATTCGATTATCGAATAGATTGAATGGGAAGGCTGAGAAAGAAGTTCAAGATTTGAGGAGGAATCAGTTTCCGACGCCGTTTTCGTTTTTCGTTGGAAGTACTTTTGAAGGAGCTCCGAGAGAGCAGCAAGCTTTGTTGGAGCTTGAAGATACGGCGGCGAGGTTAAAGAGAGAAAGAGAGACGTTGAGGAATACACTTAATTACTTGACTGCAGCTTCCGCTGTTAAAGATGTGTTTCCTTCTTCGTCTTAGTGTAATAACGTATTTGGTACAGAGTACATAGAATTATGAAATCTTATTTGCTTTTGCTATGTTTTCGTGTTGTCAGTGATTGAATATACGAAACTTTTATGAAAAATAAACTGCAAAGTTTATAAAGTGTAATGGTTGTAAAATTTGGTGGTGTTTTGATAGGATTATATTATATAGCTGAATTAATCACAAGAATGTTGTGCTTCTTGAGTTTAGCATTCACAGTGGAAGCCTAGATTAGTTAGTAGAAAAAATTCTAAACTTGATGTTCACTGAATCAACACATTATTATTCAATGATAAATATTGTTTAAAGTATTATATTTGCCTATCCCATGTTGATATCATCTGCCTTACATTTTAAATCAAATCTAGTAGTACATTAATTTGTCGTAGGAAGTTGAATACGTCTATATAAGTAGACTAGTAGCAAAAGCATTGTATTTTCCTTTTCATAGATAAAAAGTCTCTTCTCAGAATATGTCAAATTCATATTCATATGAATCTTCGTTAAAATGATAAGACTATCTCCAATAGTTAAGAACTCATAGGGCTTCTAACAAATCTAAATAATAATATATTTAGTATAATCTAATTAAATAATTAAAATTTAAATAAGAAAAAGAAAATAATCCAATAAATGAAAGACAAGTGTAGAATTCTTCTTAAAAACTTTTTAAATAGAGCTTTAAAATAAAAAAAAACTTTAGATATGGGTTTTAAACTCTCCATCTCTCTCACACACACATTTTTTATTTTTTTATTAATAAAAAAGTTTAGAACCCCTCTCTTACAATCTCCATTAAAAATGCTCTAAGAAATTGAAATACTCAATTGTCAATTATCTACAAATAGTAACTAAACCCATTTGCTTTAATATAAAAAAACGCACACACCATATACTCCCTCAAAGTCCACTTCCAAACCCATTGCTTGTTTATAACAAAAAAAACAAACACCAATTTCCTAGATTTCCCAAAAAAAAAATAATTAAACAAAAATACACATCTTAGGACTTAGATCATTCGCTTCCAAGCTTTCGGACATAACTCAGATAATCAACCAATGCAGTATAATTCACAAGGTAAGAAAATTCTTGGGGGGGGGGGGGGGGGGTTGGATAAATATAGTTAAACCTCTATAAATTAATATTCGATTCATTAATAACTCACTAAATTAATAATTTTTTGGGTCCTAAATTGCTATTTTAACCCAAATATCATCTCTATAAATTAATAAAATATCATAAAAATACAATGTCCCAATATTATTAATTTATAGAGGTTTTACTGTACTCCATATTTATTACAAACTTTTAAAACTATACCTAATTTTACATATTTTGAAAAATATCTTTTTTATAATAAACAAAAGACCAAATTATCCTTATTTATTATTTATTTAATTACAAACAAAAATTTTAATTTTAAATAATTCATTTAACATTTAATTTATTTTCAATAATATAAATAAAAAATATAATTTATTTAAATTTATTTAAAAATTAATTATTTTGTTATGAAAACTAATATATAACAAAAAAGGGAATCATAGTTGGATTTTAATTAGTTAATTTTTGTATATATTTTTCTTGTATACTTATTTTTTATTCATCATAGACTTATATTATTTTATATTGACTTATTAATAAGTTGATTTATTAAACTGGCGATTTATATTTTATTTCTATCGACTAAAGTTTTTTCATCATCGACTTATTTTATAACCGTTGACTTACATAATTAATTTATTGATACTGTTGACTTATTTTTTTGTTAGTCAATTTAAATTGTTTTCTCGTAAACTTATTTATTCTTTATAGACTTGTATAATTTTATGTTGACTTATTAATAAAGCTGACTTATTGAACTATCAGCTTATTTTTTTTATTTATGTCAACTTATTTTTTTCACCATCGACTTATTTTATAATAGTCGACTTATACATTATTGGTTAATTTGTTTACATAATCGACATATTTAAACTATTGACTTATTATCTTTGTTTGCCGATTTATATTATTTTGTTGTAGACTTATTTATTCTTTGTAGACTTATATTCATTTTATATTAACTTGTTAATAAAGCTAATTTATTGAACTGTCGATTTATTTTTTACTTCTGTCGACTTAAATTTTTTTTTCATCGACTTATTATGTAATAGCCGACTTATAATTAAATTGTTGTATTTTCGTATATTTGTTTATTCTTGGTACACTTATTAAACTTTATGTTGACTTATTAATAAAGCTGATTTATCAAACTATCGACTTATATTTTATTTATACTCACTTAATTTTTTTCTACCATTGACTTGTTTTATAAGAGTTAACTTATATTTTTATTGGTTGATTTATTTACATAGTTAACTTATTTAAACTATTGACTTAATTTAATTTATGTTTATGAAATTATTTTTTAAATAAATAATTTTAAAATAACAAAAAACTAATTATAATTATTAAAACGAATTTGTATAAAAACTTAAATAAATTATTAAATTCATAATATTATTTTAATCCTATAGTTTAAATTCGTAATTAATTAAAAATTAATTATGTTGACTACAAATATGGAATATAATGTTTACTAATAATTAATTTTAATTTTAAATAATTTTTATTTAATTTTAGTTTATAATTTATTCTTTCATGGATTAAATTATGATGTAAAATTAATAAATTATACATTAAAATCTTAACTAAATCTAAAAATCTAAAATATTTTTATGATTATATAATTGAAATTTATAATTAATTTGTAAGAACTTATCTAGACTAAATAAAAATATTTATATTTTTTTGCATTCTTAAAATATAACTCAATAGAAAATAACATAATATTGGTTATTAAATATTAATTTAATATATATATATATATATCTAAAATCTCAACTAAATCCAAAAAAATAAAAAAAATATATTATATTGTGAAATTCGAATTAATGTAAAAATTAAATTTTTATTATATTTAAATGAATTATTTTCACTATTTATAAAAATTAAATAATCAAAAATATATTAAATAATCCTCGAGAACTATTACTTCCTTCACGGAAACACGAGCCGTCGCTACGTCGTCTTGACTCAATCCCTTCTCCAAGTCATCGGATTCCCAATCCTCCTCTTCCCTTTCCTTCTCTTCTTGTTCAAGAAACAAAAACAACTTCTCATTACCTCCGGTGGAATCTCCCGCAAACAGTTAGCCATACTTTATCTTATTATATGTAGCTACATGTTTTCTCAAGCAATTTTCTCGACTAGTAAACACCGAATACCTTTTAGAGCTTTCACTCTCATCTACACGACACAACTCTTCTTCACCGTTACCTTCTCAATCTTGATATTTTCCAAGAAAATCAAATTCAATCGTTGGATGATTATATCTCTCATCTTCGCCGTTTTTGCCGGTGCTTTGAGTTTCTCCGCCGGTTCATCTATCTACAAAGGGAAGAAATACAACCGCTGGGTGATTTATACGGCTTTTTGCGCCGCTCTCTTCTTCTCCTTGCTTCTCTGTACGATTAGGAGTGTATTCGACAGTCTTATCTCCATTTGCAACGCATCCACAAGAAGAAAACAACATAGTTTCGCTGTCGTTCTTGAGTTGCTTATCTTCTCTTCTTTCTTGACCACCGTCGTCTTAGTCGCAGTTTTTTTCGTCTCTGGTGAACATCACAATATGAAGAGAGATATGGATGGGTTCTCGAAGGGGAAAACTGCCTACGTCAGGACTATTGTTGGTCAAGCTGCTGCGTGGCAGACTTATTGGGTCAGGATCGTAGGGCTCGTGTTCGCTGTCTCGGCTGTGTTCTCGAACGTGATCAGTGTCTGTACGTGGCCACTTGTGTCGCTTCTCGTGGTTTTTTTTCATTACAGTGAAGATCGGTACGATGTCTTCACAGGAATTGCCTTAGCCATGGCCGCTCTCAGCGTCGCTTCTTATCTTTATGTGATTCACGAAGATAAGTGTAATGGTGAAGAAGACACGAGTTGATTAAATCTTGAAATATGGCGGGGAGAAAAAGTTTAATTTTATTGTTTCTAGTAGGGTTGGGCATTCGGATATTCGGTTCGGGTTCGGTTCGGTTCTTCCGGGTTTCGGGTTTTCGGATCTAAGCATATAAGTCCCATTCGGGTATTTGAAAAAATCGGTTTGGTTCGGGTTCGGATTCGGATTCGGTTCGGTTCGGGTCTGAATTTATGAATGTAACCAAATTGTAACCAAATTATAACCAAATTGTAACCAAAGTACTCGTATGTACCGTATTTTGTACATGTATGTTACCAAAGTATAACCAAAGTATATGTATGTACCATATTTTGTACATGTATATACTTGTATTTCGGGTATTCGGGTATCCGTTTGGTTCTTCGGTTCGGTTCAGTTCGGGTTCGGTTCTTCGGGTATAGAAGTTTAAGATCCATTCGGGTATTTTATAATTTTTGGTTCGGGTTCGGTTCGGTTCCGGTTCGGATCTAAGGAACCGATATTTATGCCCATGCCTAGTTTCTAGCTTACAAAAATTCATACTTTTGAAGTGTAGATTATTTTAAGTCATCCGTCATGTGTAATATAACATCTTTTACTTTCTTTTGTAATGTACAAATTAAATTGCACAAGGATAAATAGTGGAGATCCGCATGTGGACACTTGAGTTCGTATAAATAGCGGAGTCGTATAAAAATTGCACAAGGATAACAATGACTTCTTCGATTGCCATTAACCAAGACTCCCAAGTCCCAAGATGAAAGACTTAGATTTCCAATTAATTTAAAGAAAAATCATTGACTCATAACATGGTATAATACGGTTCCATACGTTTGGTGAGTTCTCAAGATTCAGAGGAGGCCGTGGTCATCGGTGAAATGGATATTCACGTGATCGTGGCTATGGCGGGTGTGATGCCGTGATGGTGGCTATGGATATGGTGGACGTAGCTATGTGAGGGGCATATCCAATCGTATGTTCTAAATGTTATGCAAAAGCATTTCAAAAGTTAATTTGGTGTTTGTATATTATTTATAATGAAAAGCTTACGTACGTTAATGAAATGTTTATGTTTATATAGAGTTTCTTTCTTCTTTAGTTTTCCAAAGGGAGGTCCACAGTGTATTTATTTATAGTCAAGTCGGGGGACAAAGTGTACTCCAACTCTATTTCGCTGTCTTTAACATATTTTGTGTTGTCGTAAAGGTGTTTTTGCGCTATTTTAACCAAACATCGAATTCAAATCCACCATTGAAAAATCCTTGTTGAACAAGATAATTCATACTAATTCTCCCCCCAAAATAAAAAAATTAATTCTAAACAATCTTACTTTTTTCTTATATTTATTTTTGCCACCTACATATTTATATATTTTTAAAAATAAATTAAGATCTCCTTAATTCGTTTGTTTTTTGTACATATTCAAAAGTAAATTATCGTGTCAAAACAAAAAAAAAGTTATAGGTTAGAAATGATATTTTGCATTTACATTGATTTTGCGAATTATGTTTTTCCACAATAACATCCTATATGAAACTGAACTACAACAAATAAACATATTATTTATTTGAAAGAAAAAATGATTAGATAAATTGGAATCGAAGCGTTGTAGTTATCGGTTAAAAGGCCGCCTTTTCACGTGTGTATCCACATATGTTTTCTAAAACAAAGAAGAAAAGATTCATTGAACTTTGTTTAGTCTTCTCTCGAGGAACCAACGTCGGGCCCCGCACGTTTAGTATCGTACTATCGTGTACACATAGCCGCCTCATGACTGACTCTTACACAATTATATACTTGTATGTTGCCTTATTATTCCACGTGGCACTTAAAAAGTCTTAAACCATCTTTATCCCAAATACTCTTATGGATGTTTTAAACATAATCTAATATTAAAATTTAAAGATTCTTATAAAGTGTTTATGTATAGACAACTCATTGAATTTAAAGATATTTTCATATTCTTTTTTCATTTTTTTATTTTTTAAAAATTTAAAGACACCCTGTATAAATAACTAATAGAGATGCTCTTAGCTACCTTGGTTCCATTAAAATTCCAGTAAAAATTATAACGAAAACAAAAATTACTTGAATTAATTTACATAGATGGTTGGTTTTCTAATTCCGCCACTTAACCAAATAATGTGAGTGTAATCGCAATTCGCAAATATACATTTTCCATCCACTATTTTTATTAATTTTCATCTTAGCTGTTTTTTGTTTGGTTTTGAAATGCGTTACAACCATAATTTGAGATTGGAGCGGGATGCATTCACACGAAGGTGCATTAATTCAATATATATCTTTTTTTTTTCCCCAATCGCAGATGACCTTATCCATATCTCTTTTTTCTTAAACTTGTCTCCCTCTCTCGTCTTGTTTTATAATGAGTGATCACTGTTGCCAAAAAGAGAAGGGACTCTCGAGACAAGTGTTAGTATTACAAACACAACACCAGCTTCCTTCTCTCGACACGACCCTCCGTCATGTCTGCGCCAGCTATATCTTCTCCTTGCCACGTTTCATCACTCTCTTCCTCTATATATACACACTTACCCATTATTTCCTCATGTCTTTGCCTTATCACTCACCAAAAATCGTCACATAACATTACTTTTTGAGCTGTCAACATCCGTACGTATATGTCATCAATAGAGCCAAAGGTGATGATGGTTGGTGCTAAGAAACAACGAACCGTCCAAGCTAGTTCAAGGAAAGGCTGTATGAGAGGAAAAGGTGGACCCGAGAACGCGTCTTGCACCTACAAAGGCGTTAGACAACGCACTTGGGGAAAATGGGTCGCTGAGATCCGTGAGCCTAACCGAGGAGCTCGTCTTTGGCTCGGTACCTTCGACACCGCCCGCGAAGCTGCCTTGGCTTATGACTCTGCAGCTCGTAAGCTCTATGGGCCTGAGGCTCACCTCAACCTCCCTGAGCCCGTAAGAAGCTACCCTGAAACGGCAACATCTCAGACGACACCAAGCAGCAACACCGGTGGAAAAAGCAGCGACTCGGAGTCGCCGTGTTCATCCAACGAGATGTCATCATGCAGAAGAGTGACAGAGGAGATATCATGGGAACATATAAACGTGGATTTGCCGGTAATGGATGATTCTTCTATATGGGAAGAAGCTACAATGTCGTTAGGGTTTCCATGGGTTCGTGAAGCAGATGATAAAATTTCTCGGTTTGATTCATGTATTCCCGGTGGCTATTCTAATTGGGATTCCTTTCATTCTCCACTTTGAGGTTTCACTAAAACTATCTTAATTATTAAGACCTTATATCATATACAAAATATATATATACAATATATTATATAATATATATGTAAATAGACATCAGCTCCATGTTATAATATATGAACACATGTGTATGTGGTTTGTCTGTAGTGTAAAGGCAGATTCTTACCACATCAAAGAACATTAAAAAAGAAAAAAAAAAAGAAGACAGTTGTTTGTCTCAAAGTTAAAAATGTGTCATGGGGAAAACTAGATGTTCAATGTATCTGTGTGATGAAAACGTCAACGTTAAGACTACTACATATGTCTCAGTTTTCTATGGGCTTTTCAGTCTTCTACCATTGTCTTAACGTTTACCCGTTTACTTCCCACATATTGTCTTTACGTTGTTTGTTATGTTCTCTCGTTTCTGTGTTCATCGCATTATAAAACCCGGCCCGTTTATGATCTCCCCAAAACGATATCTTCGGCCCATATTTACTTCCCACATATGATTAAACTAATGGTTGATTCCAACGCCAAATCTTGAACCCACAGAATCGACTAACACCACATAATCGACTAATATATAAATTTTAGGTTTTATATGCGAGATATCAAAAAAGAAAGATAGCAATTCTGCGACATGTTTTCTGTATGATGAATAAGATATTTTAAGATTTAGTTCTTTTTTTGTCCATTCGATGAAGATTCATCTTTTTAAGTTTTTGGATATTTGAATAAGAAATCAATGTTAACGTCCAACTTGTATTTTTTAATAGATAACTTTTAATTAGTTTTGAAAAGATCTTTTATTCCAACTCAGTTTGATATATCCGAATTGAATACCCCGAGAGTGATGGTAAATAGAGATCATAAATGCAAACTATAACATTCTATTGATGATCATAAAGGAAAGAAACAAAAAAAAAAAACCCACAAGAAATGTAATAAAATGGCACTAATATATCAGCCAGATATTATATATAGAGAAGTCTCAATCCAAAGCTCCCACATTGTCTTCTTCAGCACCATCATCATCGTCATCCTCATGAACAATGATGCCTCATCCACTTTTTTTTTCCCTTTCTCAAAAACCTTTCTTAGGTAATTAATATTAAAAAAAAAACTAAAAAAAAGAAGAAGAGAAAAGCAGACACAAAAGTCATAAAACACAACGGCACACCATTGTTTCCTTTTAATTGGGTAATGGCATTTGTAATTATTAGCTGGAGAAAGAAGTGTCGATTAGTCAAACGTTGTCCGTTGACTGATGGAGTAGTGGAGCTGTGATGGACGACTTGATGGAGCCGCGAGTAACAGGTGCACGTTCGATACCATGCTCCGCGGAGGACTGGATCGCTGCCTTATCGAGAGCTGCAAATTTCCTCTCTTCGCTCTTGCCGTACAATACGAAGTAAAGTCCCGTTATGATCAGGACCGCTCCAATGATCCTGCCATTAATGAGTCGCCACGTGGCCCAAAACAGTTTTAAATTTATTTGTGTTTAGCTCCTTGGGATAAACTTAAATTTATATAAACTACACTTTTATTTTGTTTATAATATTAACATACCCGCCCAAGTAAAACTCTTCCCCCAAAGCAAGAGAAGCCATAATCGCAACGACAAGAGTCTGAACAGGTTGGTAAACAGCAACGAAGACTGGACCCCCTCTGTGAATACACCATATCTGAACCGCAAACGCGATTCCAGACGCCACGATTCCCTGAAATTAACCCAACATTAGGACTAAATTGACCAATTTAAAACAATAGGGCCAAACATATAAGTATATAAGAAATGAAGTGGTAAAAACACTAACGGCGTAGAGGATGGTGAAAAGCTCCCAACCGGAGTGAAAAACCCAAGCCTGAGGTTCTCTTTCACAGAAAGCAGCGATGATCAAGAACTGAATGATTCCGAAGAAGCAAGTGTAAGACGTAACCGAGAGCCTCGCAGGATAAGATTTAAGAACCGGAGCTTGAAAAACGAGCCAGCCTGACCACGAGAGACAGTGACCAATTAGGTAGATGCAGCCAAGGGTCCAGTTTTTAGGTGCAGCGTCTCCTAACGGTGCTAAGACGGCGGAGGCGGCGGAGTTAGTTGTAAGGAGGTGAGTGTGGAGGTGGCTAGTCGGAGTATAGATGGTGGGACCCTTGTAGAGAGTAATGACTGAAGCTCCGGCGACACAAAGAGCTGTTCCTAAGACTTTGGAGATACCATCTCTTCTGTTTATTCTAACTTTCTCAATCCTGTATTGTTTTGACATTAAAACAGTATGTTAGTTACTACTATGTTCACATTAGTTTGTGATTATTTGAAAGTGTATTTAATGTTGATCTACGTATAATATTATCCGTTTCTTCCACGTTGACAAGTCAAATGAACATTATTAAAGTGGTTCCTCGTGTAACCTAGCTGTCCATAAGTTTTAAATTATATTTCTTTGATCGAATTATTAAAAGAGGAGAAATCAGAGAAGAGATATGCCTGAGAAGAGCAGCCATGAGAAAGGTAATGGCGGGAACAGAGTTTTGCATGGAAGATGCAAATGTTGGTGAAGTGTTGTCCAGTCCCAACAAGTAAAAACCTTGGTTCGCTGTTATTCTGTCATGCAATAATTCAATAACATATTCATTCAATTAATTAATTAACCAACTCTATAAATAACAAAAAAAATGAAAGTGAAGAATATCTAAATACCCGATGAGTGCCAGAAAGAAGAACTGGATGAGCAAGTTGAGAGTAATCGCTGGTCTCTCCTTCCTAAATAACATAATTAAGTGTGGTAATTAAAATACTGTCAATTAACTGGAAAAAAACAAATATTAGGGTTTTGTATAAAAAAGTAGTGGTTACTTTTCAAGGAAGTAAGCGAAGGGAAGAAGAAGAAGCAAGGCGATGATATTACGATAAACAGGGAAGACAAGTTTGCTGATTCCCATGTTTAGAGCAGCTCGAGACACAACGTGGAATCCGGCATAACCGAATTGCAACGTCAGCATCGCTATGTGAAGCTGAAGCTTCTCCGGTACTCCCCATAACGCTCTTCGGTTATCGTTATCCGCCATTGGAGATGATCGGAACTAAAAACAATCGAACGATAGAGAAGGATATGAGTGTGTGTTTGTGTGTTGTTGATTGAGTAAAGGAGTGAAGTTGTGGAGATATAAATATAGGTAGATAGCTATCACATTCCCCTACTTTGCTTGTGGGAACCACCACACTTTGAGATTTCTATCTATTAAACTTAATTATAACTATGTGAAAGATTGTAGAAATATGGATTTAGGTTCATTTAATGATTCTTTGTTGTTTCCGATCATTTGATGTACATACCAAATTTGTTACTTTCGTGGCAAATTCACTCATTGATTTTGATATTGAATTTGGGAAATTAAAATTTCCATTTATATTGGCGTATTATTTTTCTGCTATTGGTTTATATGAAAGGAGTATGATCACGTAGGTTATGTTGATCACGTAGGTTTGGGACAGTAAAGCGGCGCATTTGATGAAAATATGTTCTCTATAAATCAATTTTCGAAGACGTTGCCAAATTTTTTGTTAAGCAACTTTCTTTTTTACGTTTTACTCGTCTAATATTTTGATAAAAACATATCATCGGTAATGAAAATATGATTTATGAAAGTGCAAAACTCGTTTCAATGGTATAGATCTTCCACTGATTTGTCCGTTTTCTAATCTTTTAGATGAAATTCGTTTTCTTATGTTATCATTTTTTCTTCGGCAACCAAATAATTCGAGCTGTATTCTAGTTAATGTGTCGTTGAGTTTTTTTTATTTATATAATATGATTTACAATAAACAGATATTATTCAATAAATCTTTTAGTTTTCCCCAAATTCAATTATGTTGTTTAATTTGATTAGTTAACATTTTCTATGTTTGACGTTTTCATCACTTTTTATTACATAAAATGATAGACTGTTAGTTAACTTATATGCGTCCACGTATATCAACAATCAAATTCTGATTATACATCAAATCGAATGACCCATTGGCATTCCTGGATATAGATTATGAAAAAATCAGCCAAATTTAAATCCTTTAAATGTTATAACAAATAAACAAAACATTCTGATTGATTTTAATCAAAGGAAAACGACCATGAAGCTGTTATAAATATAAATTGCTTAAACAAAGGGCCCGCAAATTTAACTGTGTAGTACTATTGTTTTTAGAAATCAAAGAAGAGTGCTTAAAAATTGTATAAAGGGCAAAGGCTGTCTCCCACATTCTTTTATTTTTCAGCCTGTTTTAGCTGACATGACAACCCTCACGCCACTACTCATTAACGCAACCATCATTACGGTTCTTAATATATTTTTTGATATCTAAAATCATTTTAATCTGAAACATAAAAGGTAAAAATTAAAGAGAAAAAGCACACATATATATATATATATATATCATTATTTACTTCTGTATTCCTCAATTTGCACTCACTATCTCAGACATTATAATGGTTTTAGTTTGTCCTTTCCTTTGATATTTTTTGAGAAGCATGGCATTGCTACTAATTATTACTTGAACAGTAGTCGCCAGGAGAATAACAATCTTATACATAATTAATTTATTAGTACAACTAAATTTCGTTTTTATTTTTTTTTGGGAAATATATTTCTTGAAACTTTTATTATTTTATTTTATGTTACATAATTAATTTTGTAGGGACGAGCCCCATGCGCACTGCCGAACCGTGAGACCCACAGTACCTCTTATTTCGTAGGCATACCCACACGATCAATATTCGTGTACACGCTTACATCAATATTATTATCTGTATTTGTCCTCAATTATTTTGGTTCTATTTTCCTCTGCAAAAATAAATATATGTGTGTAATTGACTTATTGTATTACTTTAATTTTAATTCCGATACTCAAATATATATATTTGTATCCTTGTAGAATAGAATCATCGAAAATTTTATGGTTGCTTGTATGCTTTCATTTTTATTTTTCTTGTTGTTTTTTTTTTTGGAAAGATCGACAATATATATTTAGTAAATTGTGCTCAGAAACATGTGCATATCCATGTGAAAACAACCTAATATGTATCTTCTTTTTTTTTTTGCTTCCACGTACGTATATAACTAAGTATAAATTTATAAATGTTCTTCTCACAAAACTGTTTTAGATTAACTACATGCAAACTATATTTTATTTAAATATGAAATGTTTAAAGCCTGATTTATAAGAATTTTATCGGATGTCCCGGAAGAATAATCCTTTTTCTAAGAATACTATAGCTTTTTATGAATATATTTAAAATTTCTTAAAATTACTATAAAAAGATTAAATACTAACTATTTGTAGTCGCAGCTACAAACATTATTAATAAATAAATATAACACGGTCCATCCTTGTTAAAATATTTGCGGCGCATCTAAAATAAAATCTTAAAAGAGACACTATAAATGATACCATATTTGAAGTATTATAAGATATTAAAAAAAACATTCATAAAGTACATAAAATCTTATTAAATTTTTTGTAGGAAATATTCTTACAAAAAGTTGTAAAATTAAGTAAAATAAAAGGAAGTTGTAAAAAAATTTGAATACATTTTTTTGCGTGGAGTTTTGGTGGTATTCTTTTTATTTTTCATTTTTAACTTAGAAACGAGTATATATGTGATGAAACTGGCCGTGCAAGTGGCACACGTATGCCCAACCGTATCCATAATGCCATTTGAGGAGAAGATCCCTTCATCCACTATACTGCAATTCCCAAATCCAAGTACAATTCGTGTAAGTATATCATAATAACAATACATACGTTTGCTTTGAAAAAAAACACACAATAGATACATTTTCGGTTCGAATAAATAAATTATAGAAAACAATATGTTTTGTTAAAATTGGGAATTATTCTTTTCAGATATTGCTATTTATCAGTAAAATATAAGAGATAATAAAATTCAATATGAATGGTATGGAGACATACCAAATCCAGCACCAAAAAATAGTTTATTAGTTATATAAATGTATATGGCGTATGATAGGATCTATATTTTAGCTTCATGATTTATATATTTTTAGGTCGTTTTATATCATTCTCAAATGATGTTTCATTGTTGATAAAACTATGAAAGATCACTCGTGAACATAATTTTTTAATGAAAGATCACAAAACATAATTTATTAATATGAAAGAAGGGCGTATTATTAATGGTAAAGAGTTTAAAGACTAAAGGTTCACTATTAATTAGCCCAATTTCCGGGACTAGTGCTTATAAAAGTGTTTACTTAATATTCAAATAATGGAATTGATTAGCATTTTTCGTCTTTGTGACTGAAGATAAACCCTTGTTTAGTATAAAAAGAAGAAAACAAAACCCTTTCTAGGTTGTGCAAAAGAAAAAAAAAAGCCCTTTTACTCTCTATAAAGTCTGGTCTAAGTGTCTCTCTCTCAGCCGGTAAAGGGTAAGGAAACGGGTCGGGTAAGGACCCAGCAAGAAAGTAACGGATCGGGTAAGGACCCAGCAAGACAGTAACGGTGACGAGCAGACGAAGAAGAAGAGGGAGACCAATCTTAGTTGGGATATTTAATTGCTTTGTCTCCTTTTTCCTCACTTTATTTCATTTCTTTATCATCTTTGCTCGCCCACGAGCGAATCTTCTTGTCTCCGATCTCTCTTTCTCACTCCTCTTTTGAATTTTTATACACAAATATTACTTAGCTTTTAACCTAAATTTATAGATAAAGAATGTAATTTCTTTTAGATTGAGATATTTGAGAAGATTAATGAATCTTAATATGAACAAGTTATAAACTCGATTCTCATTCTCTCACCAATATATAACCTATTACGCTATATGACGTCACTTATTTACGACAATATTTTGTGATGAGTCATAATCGATCAACAAAGATAAAGCGTTCCGAACCAAAGACTGATCGATTGTCTGAAGAACGTAGACACTGTTCTGCAAAACTGGAACACATTTAATGACTGTATATACCTCCATAATTGTACTGGTACACATGCAATTCAATGGTGTCTAATTTTATGATAGATAGACTTATGAATATAAAGTATTCGTCCGATGCTTTGATTGATATTTGTTAGAGTGTCCTTAGATTCGTTTGTGAATTGTGATGATAAGTGGATGTCACTAAGGAGACACTTTGACGTGCGACAACACTATAAGGACGAGACAAGTATGACCCTTGAACATATTAATATAAGACTAGTGCCACTTTACCCACTAACGTAATTTCAATGCGTTTATTAATTAATAGAAACAGTTTTTCTTGTTTCTTGTCAAATTAAAGAAATTTCAATTTGACGATTTCTGGGATATATGGCCATCAAATATCAATCTTCCAAAAAAAAGCTAGCTAACTAGCAGAAAACTACTCTTAGTCTCAAGTGATTTTTTAAAATTTCTTGCAAAAATAGGTAAAGTGCATATTTTTATAAACGCAGATTTTAAATGACACAAATTATATAAAAAAGTAGCTTATTAAACAGAGAAGGAGCCAAATTCATTAATGAGTTAGTGTCAACTATGTTTTAGAGAATTAGGAAAATAATCTCTTTCAAAATTTTAATTTGCTCAATTAAAACATTTTTTTCTTTAATAAATAGCATCTTCCGTTTTCTGGAACACTTTTACTCATAATTTTTTTCTAAAAATATTTTCTTTCATTTTCAGCTTACAATGTTTTTTCTCTTCCTCTTAAAGGTAGATGTTGGGTTTATTGTAGAAGAAGGTTTTCAATCGACTGGGAGGGGTTTAATTAAGATGGCAGTTAGGATTTCAGATTATTGGATTTCGGTTTAGGTTTCACTTTCATTGCTGAAAAATGGCTACAATTAAAATAGATTATAAACAACAATCTTCTATAGTTTCCGAAATTTTGTTGAAATTTTTAAAATTGTGTGAAACTTCCCAGAACTTGGAAAGTTTCAGAAAATTTGTGAAAATTTTCAAAAGAAGTTTCCAATTTGTTTTGAATGTCCAATAACTTAACCATGAAAATGTGATGAACGTACAATGTTCACCCTTATTGGCAGTGTTAGCCCAAATAAATTTATGTAAACTGGAAAAAATAAGTTTTCAAAAAGGAATATTCAGAACTTTAACAAAAAATGAAAGAAAGGAATATTCAGCTAATTACCCCATTTTTATACAAGCTGTGTTTAGAGCTTTTGGCTATACTGACTTTTTGCTTATTACTTGGAACCGATATATTTGCGTGTTGTTACGTGTTGACATGATCTGACGAAAATAAAGCCCATGTCTCGCAGTGACACAAATGAGATTATATATATAGGTCATAAAACTTCTACTCAAAATGTTCCCTTTTTTTGTTACTAATGATTTACTCAAAAACTTGTTCTGTTAGATAAACCACGAAAAACTTATATTTAATTATCTTAAAATGGAAATTATAAGCTCTTTTTCTGATAGGCAATTAGATATTTCTGCAACTATATATTTTGCTGGTTGGCTTTTTGCATGCGAGGTCTTCTCTATGTCCAAACATATACGGATATACCGACTTTTTATTTTTATTTTTGTTTTTATTCATCTCGATTGCTTTTGTTTGGCATGCATGCAAAAATTAATTATTGAAAATCTTCAATCCAATCCACCATATTTGAAATGAAATTTGGTGGGATATCTTCGTTAGAGACACTACAAAAAGGTTGTTTTACATTATTTATTTTTAATATTTGTATTAGTTATAAATGATGTAAAATTTTTTGGCATCACTTACATAAATGATTTATTTTTGTGTGATGCAAACAGTTTACATCATTTTGTTAACAATTGATGCAATTATATATAATATTTGCATCAATTATTGTAAGTGATGTTAATTTTTGTCAATTACAAAAAATGATGTTAATAGTTGTATCATTTATAATAACTGATTTAATAATTACATCATTTACAATAACTGATTTAAAATATTATAATCACTTAGACATAATTGATGTTATATTTATGTAGGTTTTATAAATGATTCTAAAATATTAACCTAATTTTTAGCATATTTTATTTAATTTAAAATATTTATATCGGTTTTATACCGATTTATTATAAAACTTAGGCTCAATAAATCGAATGAGCATTCATAATTTTGAGTTAATAATTGGTAGTCGAACATGCAGTATTTATAACTGCAATTGTCAAGAGCTATTTTTCTCGTCATTCCGATGTAGAACATTTGAAATTTTATCATGTTTTCAGTTTTATATTATTTTAAAAATGATGCTACCAAAAATCAATAGATACATCAATTATCTAAATGATGTAATTTTATATTTTACATCACTTTTTGGTAAGTGATACAAATTAATATAAATTAAATTAATTTAACTTGATTGATGTAAAACTAGTTAATAATAACATCATTTAATATAATTGATGCTAAATCATATATATTTTGCTTCATTTATAAATAAGTGATTTAAAATAATATTACTTATTTAAATGATTCAATTTAAGTGATGTAAAATTACCTTTTTTGTAGTGAAATAGTCCGACATGATTAAACTACTGATATAATTGTCATAATTTAATTTCTTATAGTCTTCTGTAACCCCATATTTCCATTAGAATATAACATTTTCCATCAGTTATTTCTTTCTTTTAATGTATTTTCTTTGATCGCTAACATCACCTACATTAAGTTTTTTTGTGGTAAATGTAAATCTCACCTTAGTTAAGTTCATATAAGTTTTAAAATCACTTTAACAAAAAAAAAGTTTTAAAATCATGTATAATTTTTTCAAATATCCTTATATTGTTCTAATAGATTGTGCCAAGCAGAAAGCATTTGCACAACTTTTTTTAGCGTAAAAAGATTTACAGGTATATTTTTTTGGGTTATACCTTACTCCGCTTGTTTTCCTCCTTCACGTCTGTGACTTGGTCAAAAAAACAAACAATAAGATCACTTACATCTTTTCAACATTTGCAATCACAGGCTCCATCGAAAAAAGGAAAGAAAAAGATTTTGCTAACAGTTAAAGTTACCAATGACAATTCCTTAATTATTCCATCCTTTTTTATTGCGTGCTTTTTTCACTGTTTTCGTCCCATATATATAAGTGTCTATGACACGGTATTAGTGGCCTATAAATATAGATCCCATCACATTGAAAAGTTATAAAATGATGTAATTATTTTAGTAAAAGTAGTGAATTTGTATCTTTTAAAAGTATTTTTTGGATCATGTTGTATTTTGACTTGCTTATTCAGTAAAAAGTAAAACAAAAAATTGTAGAAACATATGAGTGGATGGATCAAGTTTGATAGTAATTTCTCTTCTAATATTTTTAGGTTAGCATCAAGTATCTAGGTTTCCCTTAAACATCTGAATAATTCTGAGAGTGAGTAAAAGAACTGAACTCAGAATTGTAGCTCTTAATCCTAGACAGAGACCATGAAAATGAAATGCCGTTCTGTTAATTTCATTCAAAACTTATGTGGTCGAAAATTTGAAAATAAGCATAACGTTAGAAACTTAGAAGGAGAAGTCAAAATGTAAAGACGATTAGTATGTCTGCCACAAATAAGAGGCGGGAAGTGCATTACCATTTATATTGTTGTCTCTTCAAACTAATGTTAATCATCGCATTCTACGGCTCAAAATGTAACAACTTGAAATCTTCAATCACAGAGATAGAATAATCTTCAGTCATTTTCAAATGTTCAGTCACGCTTATGTTCAAGCAGTGGAAGACACATTGACGTCTCAGTCTCACTTTGTGTTCGTTATATGTTATATCCAACCAAACCGCCACATGATTTTGTAATTTTGTTATATGTCATCATATGTCTGTTTGGTTTAATAATAACAATACAAAAGAAATAGGTCCACTTTAAAACCCTCTTTGTTTCTGCTCTGGTAAAATCCTTTTTTCCCCCAAATTAAATGACTCAGGGTTTATAACAAGAGTTATGCTATGGCACATGTATATAGTGCTACACACAAGGGATTGATTTTACTTCCCATCTGCATCATCTTCAGCAGCTTTCTTGTATTCAGGTTTAAGCTCATAAGTCCCTTGGTTCGATCCTCTCTTATTGTACACACACAGCTCGTTAAGTATTTCTTTCAAGAACTGCGCTGGTTGGTCCGTCTCTTGTACAAGTTGCTTCAATGTCCAGTTAGGTTGGCCTTCGAATAACTTGAACATTATAGCTTCAAGCTCACCACGATCTCTTCTCGTCCTCTTCACCTCTGTTTGCTTGACAGGTGGAGGTTTCCTCTTTTCCTGCTCATTCATTAGTAAAGTTTCAGATCATTAGTTTAAGTTTCCATTAGAATGAGACTGTTGGTTGCTTCATTAACTCTTACCATATGCAAAATCATTGAGAAGAGAAAAAATAACATTACCTTTGAATTGGAGGAAACTAAACCAAGTATTCCAGGCATGGGCCTCATATTTACTCCGCGGTCATTATCAATAACCTTTCATACAATTCAAGGAAGAAAAGTTCTTATATAGTTAGCTAACACTTAAGAGACAGCGAATGTGTAAATAAAAGTACCTGTATCTGTCTATTTTTAACCATGGATTTGCTTGTTCTCTCCCTACAAAGCCTAGCATATTCTTCAATGTCTTCGCCGTGTGGCTTCATATCGAATTTGTTTTCAATCTTTCCTTCAGCAGCTGGCATTTGTTCTATAAGATTGTTGACAAAAAAACGTATCAAAGAGATGATAAAGCTCGCCCCAAGTTAAAAAACTGATGTAAAATTCAAATAGTGACATTACCTAGATCAACACAGGAAAAGGCTTCCATTGGAACAAAGTCTTTAAACATGTTCACAGAGTAACACTTTGGCATGTTCCCATACTCAGCACCAGCCATATCCATAGTGAACTAATAATCCATACCAATACAATGAAAATAAGTTGAAACAAGAACAAAATATGCAAACTTTGAATATCAAAACCACATGTGTAGTCAAATTGAGATTAAAAATTCAATCTTTACAGATCACAACAATCCAAATATGAAGGCCCAACATCAAAGTAATGTAATTTCAAGAATATAAACCACTCAATTTCACAAAAAAAGAGGTCAATTCAATAACCAATCAATCTAGGGTTTCATCTCAAAATTCAATAACTTGAGAATCAACATGGGAAAGATGAATCAAATTACCTCGGGTGAAACATCAGCCCGTAAAGGATCAAGGTTGAGAACAACTTTGGCCAAAGAATCCGAAGTATAAGAAGATGAAGAAGACGAAGGAGCTTGTTTCCCCCAAGCTTTGGCGACAACTACAGGACACTTCATTAACCAAATCGATAGATCGGTTTTTGCCATATCGAGGACATGACTATCGTCCATCGTTACTCCAATACTCTTCTCTTCTCCAATCTAATCTTGTTTTCTTCTTCTTCTTCTCCTTGCAGTTACTTCTCTTAAGCTTTCATCTGAACTCTGTTTCGGATTTGTGTTTTGACTTTAACCCTAAATCTTCTCTTTACTTAGAAGCGGAGGTGAAAAAAGAAAGACCCGTTACTAAAGTACCCGGGCCGACCTGGCTTACTTGAATAATTTAGTTAAAGCCCATATCCATATCTTGTGTCGTAAAGCCCAGTTTATTAATGGCCCGTTTTATTAATTTCATTAACATATATCTCCGGGATGGTTTTGTAATTTTATAATTTTTTTTATTGTCACACTTGAATTAAGTCACATTTAGAATAGTTTTACAATAATTGTTTTATTTTATTTACCCTAGAAAAAGAAAAAATAAAAAAATGTTCGTATATATGACATGATTAATATACTGCATATATAAACATATGTGCAACATGCATGGATGTTGTATCTGTTAGATGGATATATATATATATATATATATTGTTTGGACCACAATTATTGTGCCGATAAAAAGACACCGAGGTTGTTGACAAAGAAAAGAAACCGAGTTTAGAAATGGATGCCGATGAGGACAACGACAAAGAAGTAATTCTCGGAAAGAACTTAACTAGATCCATGAGAAACCCTAACCACTTGTTTCATTCAGTTGCTTCATGTTCAAAGGGGGGACCAATCTCTCATTTGAGTATTGTATTCTATTAGTTAAAGTTACAATTGTAGGTTTATGGGCGTAGGATTTAGATTGTGTATGTTTGTTGAATGTACGTAGTTTTAGAATTTTTACTTGTGACTTCTTCAAAAAATGAAAGTTTTGATTAGTGAATATTAGTTGTGTTGCAATTCGTTTCTATGGTCACTATTTGATATAGGTATATCAAATAGTGACCATAGAAACGAATTGCTTTTTGTAAAAAGTGACACGTTGAGGAAGATTTATATGGCTTTTTGTAAAAAGTATATTGAGGTAAAGAAAGAAAGTGTCATATCAATCATATTCGAGTTAGGGATAAGTATATAACAGATGTTGAGGAAGCATTTCAAAATCTTTTTCGGAACTAGTCTCTCACTTTGACCATAGACTTTACAATTCTACAATGATGTGTCGAGTCTTGGACTCTTCATGCTTCTTGACCCATTAATTTTCCTTTTTCAACATAATTAATTAATAATTTACTCACTAACTATCCTGTCAAACTTAACCTAACGTATTTTAATGGCAATTAATGACAATGCCTAACATTTGACCTGTGAGGATAGCTAATTACGTACTGTTTCAACAACATACACGTCATCAGTACGTAATAATTGAAGAAGAAGAAAAATAAAAAACTGATACAACATTAGTTACAATAAATGATGGCTAGAGAAGAGGTATTTCCAAAAGGAAAACCATATATAGGCTAATCCTATGAAGCTGTAGGGCTTTAAGAAACAATAAGTTAGACAGATGAAGTAAGATATCAGAGGAGATGATCGTGATTTTTGGATCAACTACATTTATTGGAAATTAGTTTTTAATAATTTTGATCGAGCTAGAGAGACTGAAAGAAGAGATCACATGTCGTGAGTCAGACACTCCACAGTTTTTGAGAAACTTCCATCTTTCTCCTCTGTCATTTTTACTTGTCCTAAATCAAGCAATCTATAACAGTACTAGCTCATCATTATTATTGTTAATAGTATCAGTTCACACACAAAACAAATTATGGAGTTCATTTCACAAGAATAACGAAATTGATTTTTGTTTTATAGTATATGTCTCTATATCAGTGATTTGTGGATGTACAGTATAGATATATATAGCAGTATAGCACTACTAGAAGTTGTAGGAAAAACAAATTAGTAAATGGGGATTAGCTACAGACAAATGATAGTCACATCCATGCAAGTAATAATCAGGTAGCTATAAATATCTTAGTTCTGCAGAGAAGCCGTTTGTTATAAATGGCCTGTATTACAATCTGTTTACATTCATCTACGCCAAAATTTCACATGTAACGTGTATTTACTCATAATTTGATGTTCTCCAAATAGTTAAACTTGAAGTCCTAATTAATATTGTAGATAAGGTTGAAACAATGACACGATATTCTCTAAAGGGTATATATATATATATAATTTTGGCTTATTCAACTAGGAGACTCAAACCAGATAAAAATATAAATAAACCAGATTAAAGTTAATGCATGAATATGATTCAAAGCCGCCCATGACCTTTTCTTATATGTATAAATTTATATATTTTTTCATTTTTCCTGAGATGTTGGTTGTATATTTCAATTGAAAATTAAATTTACATCTTTTACTCTGGCGAAATTCAACTGGGTACGTAATCTAAAAGTTGTTCAAAGATTTCTTAAATATGTTTTTTTTTAATCTTTGATCAATGGAACACGAAACCAAGTTAAGAGTTGTTTAGATCCGGCAAGCAAACGGATAAATAGGAAAAAAAGCAGCTTCGAGCTCAACACCAACCAGAAAGCTATTTCAACATCAGACCCAGAAAATATCAGATCCAAAAATATATTTTTTTCAATTTAAAAACAATTAAATTTTTTTTATTTGACCGTTAAAAGGTACTCTATATATGCCAAAGAAAAAAAAAGGGAGGGTTAGTAATATCATAAAACTCCAACTAAATCACATTCAAATTGAATCACACAATGAACATAAAAAAAAAGTTATAGAAGTATAGACAGAATAACTTAAAGAGAAACTGAGAAAGTGCAATAATTACCAAACAATAAAAATAAAAGATCAAACTTTCAAACTAGAACATTAATTTAACTCTCATTGATCTTTTAAAAAAAAATACGTACGATGCATGTTAATCACCACTAAGTAACAAGCTAGCTAAGGGTGTTTTACCAAATTGCACGAAATATTAGGAAGACAAAGACGACAACAAAGACAACAATAAATAAAGCCTCTCATTATTTATAATGTTTAAAGATAAATAATCAATAACTGAGTCTGAATCTCAAGACCTCGGAGGTGTGAAGAATGGCGTACCGGCAATGAAGGAGTTGAGTTGAGCAGGATAAAGCGAAGGATCAAGAATTAATCCGTTATTATTGTTACTGGCGACAGTCTTCGTGGCGGTCTCCTCCACATTGGTGGTGGTTGCAGTGGAAGCAAGGAGGTTAAGGTGATGATGATGATGATCTTGATCTGGTCCTTGGTCATAGAGAATGCCTTTGAAGACATGTCCTCCAATGTTCACAGCCGTTTGATAAGCATATTCTTGATCATCTTCATCTTCTTCTATTGAGCTCACTCGAACGCACCGGAAAACCGCCGGTGAGTTAACCTCCGGTGGTAGGTGTTGACTCACTTCCAACCCTAAATTTCATTAATGATCATAAGGATTAGAATGCATAAATAGAACCTAAGATTCTTTTTTTTGGCCTCTTTTTAATAACATGTTCTTGATTTTAGATCCAATGAAAAACAAAATATTTATATAATTATTGCATTGTGTATTACATGAAATCGAACTTTGGTTTAACCCTTTTTATGTCGTCAGGTTTACTAAGAAACAGTAAATAAAAGCAGCAATATTCGGCGGACATCCTCATTCACACGCAAATGATGTTGTACTTCCACAAACATTCATAATTAAAACTTTGACACTTTTTTCATGAAAATTCAATCAATTTTGAAATCTAATTCAGTACCATCACTTCTAAAACACACACACACCAAGATCGAATTTTACCTGAATTAGAATTAGCATTCACCACACGGGTATTAGCAAGAGCCGATCCACCACCACCACTATGGTCTTTATCATCATTATTATCACCACCACTAGCTTCTCTATGGCGTTTTGCGTTTTGCGTTTCACGGCTGGAGTTTGAGTGATGCTGCAAAGAAGCGAGTTGGGCTAGACGCTCACGACGTTTAGCAGCAGGAACCCAAGTGCTCTTAACGTGAGTGTGACAATGAAAGCCTCGGCTTTTACAACAAGTTCTACATCTCATATGAGGACAATCTTTCTTAGCTTGATTCCCACAATCTTGACAATTCATACCTCCTTGTCTCGTCACCGTGAACCCTCCCGGCTCATGATCGGAGACTACGTTGAAGTATAAACTCCGGCTCCGGTTATTGTTGTTGTTGTTGCTGCTGCTTCCGCTTGGAACCATTCCAAACGAGTAGAAGTTTGCGGGAGCTGAGGCATGTTGTTGTTGTTGTTGTTGATGTTCTTGTTGTTGTTGGAAGTATTGCGGAGGCCAAATCTCGAAACCCTTGTTGGTGTTATAGATCTCGTCTTTGTAAAGATAAAGATAATTGCTCTTGTCTTGATGATGATGATGATCCTTGTCTACTTGATGATGATCTTGCTTGTTGTTGTCTCTCCCTCCTAGATAAAAGAACCCTGCCATTTATTTCCCCGGTAATAATCCACATCACACACACAAACACACTCCAAAGAAACCAAGGAAAAGAGTAAATCTTGATTTGATTTCCTTTCCTTTGCTTGGAGAGATTGAGGGTAAGTGATGAGGAAGATTATTAAGAAACTGCAAACGCCACCATGGAATTAGTCTCTCTTCATCGTTTAAGACAAACACAATTTTGATATTTGTTGCTGGGTTTTCTATGTGGATTAAGAGAGGAAGAGAGGAAGAGAGAGAGAGATAGAAAAGGTTTTTAAGACATAGAGAGTCCCATGAAGATCTTTTTGCTTTGGGCACTTCACTACAGTTATCTTCCAGTTTGAGTGAATGCCCATCACATAAATATCAGTCACTATATTGTTTGAAAAAGAAAAAAAAAAAGGAACATGGCCAAATAGATTATAGGTGACATTATTTTTAGTAATTTTCTTAGAGTAATCATTCCATTTTCATTTCTTAGAGTATGCTTATTCTATACATTTTTCATCGGTATTCTCATAATTTATTATTACAGTTTTTAAACGTTGAAAATTAGATGACGCGTTTTTTAAATCATACTATATGTAAGTATTTTTTTTTGCAACGCAAAATGTAGACACTATTCAGTTGTTTTTTGGATCTAAAATAGTATGTTGAAGCGTATTTAATATACCATAAACTAATATTCGTATCGAATTTTAAATAATTATTCGTCTTCGTTTTAGTTGATTTTCTGATGTTTTAATTAAAAGAAAAATTTTTGGCAAATTTGTTTATTTTACACTAAACTAGAAAAATAACTCGCACTTTTAACCTCAATACTGTTAATTTTTATCAATGGTGATTAGAGTGCCACGCGTTAGAACAGGGAGTTTTTCTCCACTCGTCCCTCCCCCGCAAAACCCTCCCCACCGTTTGTTTATCTTTTCCATTTGGTTTATTATTTGTGATGAAATTATATGAAAACATTAAAGGAAAATATAAGAAAAGAAAAAGAGGAAGTAAAAAAAAAAAAAAAAAAAGGAAGTCTAACGTCACATTGCTTTGACAGTTTATCGTCACGGGCGGTCTTATCGTGAGGTTTACCGCTTAATCACGGCGATTAGACCTTCATTGATATGACTTTTTCAACGAAGCCTACGTGCGGAAATTTCTCTGTGATTTATGTTTTTATTCGTCTAATGAGGGATTAAGTGGCATTAAATTGTAGTAGTATATATGAACATGAAAAATTCAATTAGGAATTAAATAATACCAAATTAAAGAATGCAGGATAAAAAAATTTTATTTTTTTGAATTGGAAAAGTTACTTCTCAATTATATGTGATCCAATTTTTTCATAATTCTAAAATCTAAATAATACTAAATTTTCTAATAAATTTTTAAAAAATTGTGGGGTTTTGGTGAATGTTACAAAATAATATGCGTAATTAAACCTATATATATACTATATAAACTCAAAACTGTATATATATTATATTAATTTCTAATACAGTAGCATTTTTCTTAGTTGCATTACCTATTACAAATATCAAAATCAGTTTTTGCATAATTAATATACTTGAATACTTATCATAATAAGTTAGCATTAAATAATTGTATATTTGCAGTATATATTATGTGAAAGTATGTTATTGGATCATGCAGAGAGATTAGAGAGATTTTTTAGGTAAAAAACTAACACTTTTTAAGATTATGTAGCTTATAATATTTAAAACACAATTTTGCTACGTTTAATCTATGTCTTTTTGAAGAGGCTAAAATACTCAAAATAAATATAGATTGTGTAGTATAGGTTTATGTTAGTGTTTTCTTGTGTATTATTATCATCCGATTCAAAATTATAATTGCAAAATGTAAAAAAAACGTATATTGTATAATGCAATTTTTTTTAAACTATAAATGTGTTTCAATAGTTAAACCTCTCGCCGCTGCAATATATGAACAGAAACGTGGTTTCAAGAAACTGAACTATAAGAAAAATACGTGCTGTGTTTTAAAGGATTTTTGCTGGACAGCGATCCCTAGTCTAAGGTTTAGGTCACGAGTCATTATTATTAGTCGATGAATGGATGTGATCGTCTTCCATATCTTTACCCAGACTATTATATGAATGTTATGTATTTTTCTCTGTATGTAGAATTTGTGGCTCAGATTCAAATCGAAGTAGAAAACTTAGCCTTCACGTTAATATAATCAAAATTTTGAAAATATATAAGTAAAAGGTAGAATGTATATCAGGGTTGTTTTGGCCCTCATTGTTACAAATTAACATATAGTATGTTTTTTTTTTCTGGGTTAATTATAGCAATGTTTTTTTTTTGGCAAATAATTATAGCAATGTATTCGTTAAAATAAGAACAATACTTAGGTTTACCCTTAGCGGTGAAACCATTTGTTCATATTCTCTTTCTGTAGCCAATCAAAATATGTCATATAATATTATCATTAATTATTTTTTTAAAATATAATTAATAAATCATTAATTACTCTTTCATAATAAAACAATTAGATTAAATCATCAATCACTCTTTTATAATAAAACAATTAGATTAAATCATTAATCACTCTTTATAAATCTAATCAATAAAAATATGTCAACTAAAATTATATTTAAACAGATATAATAAATTAAAATTACAATTAAACAAACAAAATTAATTAAAAAAATAAATTTACTAATATCTTGAGATCACAAAATAACTTAAACCATTTTATGTTATGTTTTGGCCACTCGTTTCACTGTTTCCCTTGGGTTCGCCGAGTTGTATCCCTAGGATATATTTTTATATGTTTTTCATATTTATTTTCGTAATTTATTTTCTCATTGGGTTCACCGAGTTGTATCTCTTAAGGTATATTTTTATATGTCTTTCATATTTATTTTTGTAATTTATTATTCATTTGAGTTCGCTGAGTTGTATCATTAGGATATATTTTTATGAAAATAAATTACAAAAATAAATATGAAAGACATATAAAAATATATCCTAAGGGATACAACTCGGCGAACCCGAGGGAAATAGCAAAACGAGTGGCCGGAACATAACATAAAATAGTTCAGGTTATTTCATAATCAATTTAATTTTCTTAATTTGTTTATTTTTCTAAATTTATTTTATTTTTTAATTGTAATTTTAATTTATTATATTTTTAAAAATATAATCTTAGTTAACATATTTTTATTGATTAGATTTAGAAAAAGTGATTAATAAATTAATATAATTATTTTATTATAAAAGAGTGATTAATGATTTATTGATTAGATTTAAAAAAATAATTAATGATAATATTACATGACATATTTTGATTGGTTACAGAAAAAAGAAGTGAATAAATGGGTGAATCCAAGTATTGTTCCTAAAATAATCATTGTAAACATCGGGTTTAGTGAAAATTATAGCAATGTAACCACTAAAATATATGTAAGTAAAAAATAAAACGGAATACCAAAATTTATCCGTAATTTATTATGCATGTAAACTTTGTATATCTGATTTGGATTTTTAAACCATTTTATTTAATTTATAGTATTTGTTGACAAAAAAAAAAGGTATATAAAATGGATATCAGAGTTATTTTGCTCTCTTTTTTTTACAAATTAAAATATAGCAATGTATTCCTCTTTTTTTTTGTTTAAAATTATAGCAATGTATTCAATATTTCAAATATAGATATATACACGTTAACATGAAAATTGACTGAGTAAAACCATTAGTGGTTTTATCTTAAACTAGCTACCATTGATTATTATCTCTTAAATATTTATACTACGACGTAATTGGTTATACATATTTTATGATCACGTGGAACCGCGTGAGTTAGCGGCGCAATTGGCATTTGATAATGACTATTAAGCGCATATGGTATTTAATTAAATGCTTTTAAAGTTTGTCTCTTTGATAGTTCACTTTTTAATATATAAATAGAAATATAACTTAATTTAATTATCCTAAATGTATGTATGTGTATATGCAAGTATATAGAGATCTATCCTTACTCAAAGTTTGAAAATATTTAAATATGTTTGAAATGGAACCAAGCCATGCACTTAAACTCTTGAGAACACTCGAGCTAGTTCGCTTCACATCAATCGAGCATATATCATCCCTACAAACCTTACCACCCTAAAAACATTGTGAATAGTTGATATAATCGTGACTTAAGCGTCGGATATTTTTATTGGTGACATTCCTGTATATGTATTCATGAAGATTTCCTGACCATTAATTCATTTGTTATGCAAATTTCACCTTAACTTTGAAAGAAGCCCGAAAAATCACCTTAATTGACTCGAGGATTCATATATACCAATGAACAATCCGAGTCCATGACCATGTCGAAGGATCACTAAATTAAAACTTAATTAAAACCTAGCGAAACTTCATATGCTTGACATCTAATTATAAGTTCTTCCAAACTTCGACGACTCTTATAAGTTATAAGGCTTGTATTGGCCATTAAATGCCTATGCCGGAGATTATTTTTTCCTATGTGGACGAACCGCATTTTCGAAAGAGTGCCTGGTCGAAAGATCACGAGTTTGGATCCAACATTCTGAAATCTAGATCCACTCGGAAAAAGGATAAATCTTGTCCGAACCGTTGAGATGATGTATTATAAATGACAATAGTAGTCATGTTTGTTAGATGCACTTTTAAAGATACTTTATATATTCTTAAAACAATTGATCTTATATCAAAATATTTGTAATTACGTATGAATCATTAATATTTTCACCTTGTATTTCGAATTGTTGAAGAATTTTCATGCATATTAAATTATCCATGCATAATAGGAGGTCACGAGAGTGAGGTTTGACTTCTCAATTCTCATAGCTAGATTTGATCAAATCTTCCGTGGCGACGCCGCGACGGGCCAATAAATACACAACCAATTTCACAAGATAAAGTCTCACCCTAGATATATACTAATCCTTGAAGATGAAATATGCAAGTTGTAAGGATTTGCGTATTTTTAAGAAAAAAGGATTTGCATGTGTACTTTTGTTATGGTCATCAAATAGTTGTTTTTAAAAATCGAACAATTGGTTTGAAATCTTGGCTGGAAAATATTTGTTGTGACTTAGTAAAGAGTAAAAACGATTGAATAAAATATAATTTTTAAAAAACTTTAGTTTTAAAGGATTTGCGGGATTTAAATAAATTTACCTAATCATATAATCGATCATTCATTTTTATAATTTGGATTTTGCTCCATAAATTAATTATGGTTATCAAAAACAAAATGCATATCCGAAAACAATAAGTAAAAATATAATTAAACAAAAGTAAGGCCCATCTATATTTTAAAAATCAGTATGGAAGTGCGTTCCTGATAAGAAAGAAAGGAAAAAAGGCCCATCCCAAACATGAATTTTGTCTAGAAAAGGGGGAATTTTCTGAAATGCATAATACGACTTAATCAGTTATAATTGAATAAGCCTTACTAAACACAATTATATATGTGTATATATATACTATAGAAATGTTAATCCCCAGTTACCAAAAAAAAAAAACGAAAAGAAAACATAGTTTTTGATCGTATTTAGGGGCCCGAGACATAATCTTATGTATTTTAGAATTTATTGTTGACTAAATCGCTATTTTGTCTTCATTTGTAAATGTAATTAGTTAACACTTAATACTTTTATAATTCAATATAGTTCCTAACTTTCATGACTCGGGATCTTCATGATTAAACCAGTTGCCTAATGTCCCTTTTGTTTATTTTTCCTTTTGCCAACATAGTTTTTTTTGTACATTTTGACGGGGTTTGTGGCTAGCATTAGTTTATTTTCTGTCGGATGATATTTCATTAAGAGACGGATATATCGTGGGTTGGATGAAGTTAAGAAAATTTTAATATATATTTTGTAAAAAATATTATTTTTTACATAAAGTAAATAGAGAAATTCTAAACCAAAATATATACATTTCCCTGTCAGAAAATATTTGTTTTTTTTTCTTTCTCAAATCAAGTTAATTAAGACTAAAAAACGCATAACTATTGGAGGTAATTTGAAAACTCGCTACTAAAATCACACTAACTTGCTTATATGTAAGCTAGCTAGAATGTTAAATAGTTATTGTCCATCGACTATTTTTACCCAAGATATATGTATATAAGCTGATAACTCATTCAAAAACGAACTTCTCACCAAAAATAACCGTCTTTCCTCTCTCGACAAACGAAGCAGTTTTTTACTTTGATATCACCGTTTCCGGCTGGCACCGACTTTTCTAGCATCGGTCGGCCCCTCTTCAATCTTCAGTTTCCATATTTTCTGTTTTGTTCATAGAATTAGGTTCTAATAACACCAGTAAATGATACTCAAGATATTTCGTTTGATGTTAATTTTGTAATGTATCATGTTTGTTCTCTCATTCCGTATAAGTTTTCTTCAGACCATAATCTGGCAATGATCTCGAAGTAGTATCGGTGACGTTCTGCCAAGGATTTTTCTAGGCGGTTTCCCCAATTTCATGTTTGAAACCATGACCTTTTACCACCATCAAATCTCTGATTTTGATATTATTTTCCTCAAATCGGAAAAGAAATTTCATTAGATTCTTTTAAATAAATCCACCAACAATAAACATGCCATATGTAGTCATGCGTAAGCAACGAGGTTATGCAACATGTCGAATGATTAACATTGTCACCAAACACTCCTCTTTCTTTCTAAAAAACCACCACAAAAATTATCATTCTTCTTTTTTAAGATATATCGAATGTATCTTTTTTTAATCTATGGGGAAAACGTGTATTTTTTTTGGAGAGGGTAAAGCTTGTAAAACCAATACATGTTTAACTAACACCGAATCGACGCTCGGAATTTATTTAGCCGTAAATCCTAGTAACGAAAACTAATATTTAATCTCTGATTGTGCTGGAGGAATGATTATCAGAGGTGATCTAAGATGTGTCCTTCAGCGGAAGTGTTGTAAGACCATCATTAATCGAGACCTATGTCTCCGGGAAGACATAATATTTTCCCAAATATTGCCACGTGTCGCAACGTGATTCGTTGCAACAATAAAAAAATTAATTAATTTTTTTTTAAATTAAAAAAAAAAATTGATTTGTTTTTTGGGAAAACACAATGTGGATGCTCTAAGATATTTTTAAATTTACGATTTTGTCACCTCCGAGAAGTCAGTAGATAGTGAAGAAGGAGCATAGGTTATATCATAGGAAACATTCAAGAATAAGGATTAGCTCCAATAGTCCAATTATTATTATGTTGTTGTCTTTCACTCTCGAGCCTTGTGCTCACCTTTCTTCTTGCTGCATCTATCTCTGTTTCTCTTTCCTCTCTCTTTAAGCTAGTCAATCATTCCTCTCGCTAACAGTATTTTCCCGACAATCTTATTCTCAATGATTATTTCTATTATCTATACGCTGCGTTTAAAGTTTTTTTAAGTAACTAATAATCCATTAGACTTTGAATACCAAATCAGATTTTTTTCATAAAAAACAAACTATTTCAAATAAGAAAAATAAACGTACATTAAAAAAGCGAATCAAACTTATCAAATCAAGGGGGATGTAAACTAAGACGATTGTCTTTCTTTTTTGCTTTATAACAAACCAAGCCGATATAAATTAGTAAAAGAGAAAATGAAGGAAAAAAAATACATGTCTGAAATATTCAGCAACCGACCCGGATCATTAGATCTTCACAACGTTAGTAGAAAATTTAGCTTATAAACCTCAAAAGTGAAAACAAATCACAGTTATTTATAAAAATTGTAATATATAACATAATAATATAAAAGAAACGTTTATAGTAATATGTTATTTTCAAAATATGAAGATTGCAGATATCTAAATTATATCTTCTAAATAAATTTTAAATTACTCAAATTTAATCAAAGATTAGATGAGATGTCTATTTGACAGTTAATTAATATATGTCTCTACTTATATAGTTTTACAATGAAAATTTTCGTAATACCTACAAAATAATGTCGTCTCTTAAATAAGACTCTGAAAATCAACGTGAGTGCTAGATGTCGGTACTTTTTACTGGAAGCACATCTCTAATAAGTAATAATAGTAATAAACAGGGATTACTATTAGGAAAAATAATAAATCTTCTCCATTATGCCTTTGTGACCATCATTTTTGCTTAAAGCTAAGTTAAAATTATGCTCTTTCCGCTAGAAACGGGTTTTTGTCTTGTTTAAAATAAAAGGAATGAAGTGACCCAAAGCGTCTTCCTAAAGCTAAGATGTTCGATTGACTGCGTTGAGAGCAAACTTTATTCAAGATAATATATACTCATTATACGAAATACACGCGATCAATACTTTTTGAGTATTTTTAAAACCAAAAATAAATAAAAAATACTTTGAGTATACTAATTTATGGTTTTTAGTTTTTACAATGCCCCATAGCTACTATTACTAACACATTACACATATTGAAATTCGCGTGCATTCACCCACTTCACACGATTTTCCCCATCGTATCTAATTTATAAAACAATTAAAAGAAAGAAAAGAAAAAAACAATATACGGTGATGTGATTGTAAGTGTGGCGGAATACATGACAAGTTAGTATAATAAGCAAGTCTAATTCTGAAACCCTAGGCGACGAACACTGCATGCCAATAGTATAAACAGTACGTACGATCACGAGAATCAAACTTAATACGTACTTTACTTCTTAGGATCCCTCCAATTCTAGGCACTAGCCTCTTGCCACGTGGTCCCCCTTCATTAGCTTTATGGGCCTCTTAAAGCCCGTGGGGTCCCGTCTTCACATCCATGCACATGCTTCACATTAAGCTCTAGCTATATAATGTGTATATAATAATATAAATACTAATGTTCAATACGCATTTAAGTATATACAAACGTATAATATAATAGGGCTATATATATGCCTTTTAAGGAGACGACCGGCCGAAGAAAAGACAGCGTTGTGGTCTCTACGAAGGTTACAAAAGACTCATTGTCATGTGACCACCACCATTCTTCAAAAGCCTTATGTGTGTACATATTATATAAGATCACATGTATAGTACGCTTATTTTTTCTAGAATTTAGATGTTTTTTTTCTTTCACGATTCATTAGCAACTCAACTATAGTTTCAGAAATAAGCGAGTTGGCATATTTGATATATTTTAAAAAAAAAAACTGAAAAATTCGTCCATCATTGTATGAAATCTAAGTTTGGGCGTTAGTGGTAATATCACGTGGGCCGTTACATCCAAATTGTTTCTTTCACTTGACTTATAATGGGCCTAACTTTAAAGCCCATTGTTAACGTGTGTGGGCGTTAGTTAATTAATGACATATAATTATTGGCATTTATTATTAAAAAACTCAAAATTAATAATTTCCATAAGAATAAGAAACAAATCATAACTAAACAGTAAATAGTAATATGAGAAGACTAAGAGTTTTAATTGGCTAAAAAAACTCTAGATTTAGAGAAAAAAAGATTATGTGGCTGATTCTGTGGTAAATATTTCCTTTTTAAAAATATAATAGAATACAATAGAAGCTTCTTTTGTTTCTTCTTCTTGAAGAAAAGCTTTGATTTGCGTCTGGTGATGGCCTCTCAATGGTTACCTGAAGACGATTTTCTTCTTAGAAAATCCATCGAGGTTTAGTTTTTCACAAAACCCCTAATTTCAATTCCTTTTTATATTTGTTCATAAATCTCTCAATTTCGATTTTTCTACTTATTGTTTTGTTTTGTTTTTTTCTTTTCTGCACCAGTTCATGTTACTGAATCTCGTACTGAAACCCTAATTTATTTCAGTGGTATCTCTTTAGATAATTGACGATACTTGTGTCTCAAGTCACCCCACTCTTCCTTGATTATGAGTTTTCTGATTACTAATTCTCATCATCCAATTGTTTATTTTTCAATTCTCCGAAAATTTCCATAATCTATGATTGAAATTTTAGATATTTAAATCCAGGATTTGCAAATTTTCTAATGATTTATTGAGTTTTTTTTTTTTTTTTTTTTTTTTTTTGTATAATAGGATGGAGCTTGTATAGAGACGCTAGCTAAAGGAGCAGTCAGATTCTCTAAAAAATTTACACTTTCAGAACTAACAGATCGATGGCATTGTCTTCTCTACAATCCCAATGTCACATCTCTATCTTCATCAGTCGGATTCGAGCTTCAATACTCATCTCAGTTTCTTCCACAAGGTAACTATCAATCAATACCAGTCAGAACTCAGTACTACGCCTCGCGAAAGAGGATGCGTTTGGAGCAGCCTCTTAATGTCCATAACAATGCCATTGATGAACTTCTTAATGAGGAAGAAGGAACTGCGTTTGGAGACTATGATGATGATTTTGGATTCATGGTTGAGGATATTGATAGGTTTCACAAAACTTACCAAGACGATGATCAACAAGATGAGTTTCAGACCACAATGATTGGTAATGATAATGATAATGATGATGGAATGGTGGATCTGTTGTTAAACATCAACGATGAACTCATTCAAGACGGTAATGTTGTTACAGACACAACAATAGACCATGTTTTGCTTCAAGAAGTGTTTCAAGAACCTCTGTTTCAACAACCTAATGAACAAGTAATCTCTGATCAAGCAGAGACTTGGATTGATCAAGAGTCTTATCAAGATTTCCCAAGCAAAGAAGAGGAACATCGTCGTAGGGCTATGTTATTGTCTGAATTGGATCCACATCCAGAAATCATTAACGGTGTTATCAATTGTACTATAAACCAAGAGTTCGATGAGATTCCGGATAACGATCATATCATCTTGCAAATGCCTAATCCCAAAGCTCGAAACTCGAGTAATAATCCTTCATCATCATCATTGAAGAAGCATATGAAACCACCTCTGCTTCCAACAAGAGGATCACAATCATCATCACAAGCCAAAAGAAATAACATTGTCCACGGTTTTGGAGATTGTAATGTCCCAATACAAGCAAGTTGTTCTTCTTCTGCATTCAAAGATAGCTTTACTGAGAAAGTGACATCTTCTGTTGCTGAAACAACTTCATCATCACAACTCTCTCCAGAGATTGAAATCTGTCTACAGACATTGAGTACAGAGATGGAACTAAACGACTCAATGCCACAAGAAGAAGACAATAACGATGAAATTGAGAGTGATGAAGATTTGCCTTCTTATTCAGAGCTTGAAGCTATGGTATATTATAAACTCTTACAAGTTGGTGAAAAGTATTTGTCTTTTCTTGGTTAAATTTTACTGAAAACTGTTTCTTGTTTTTTGAACCAATCAGATTCTTGACATGGAGCTTGAACCAATTGGTCAAGACCGGTTCGAGTTGGAAGGTAAATAAGCTATCTCTAAAACTGTATTATCGCCATTTGTTGTCTCTAATTTAACAAAAAAATGCTATACTGATGATTGTGTGTAGCTTCAAGATATCGAAATAATGATATGGCGCGAAAGTTAATGAGGTTAGAACAGAGTGCTGAGTCTTACATGAACCGCGACATGGCTTCTCGTGGAGCTTTTGCTCTTCTATATGGAAGCTCTAAGCATTACATCAACAAACCAGAGGTTCTTGAAAATCTTCTTAAGATGGTTAATTCAAGTAATTTTGATTGATTTAGTTAAGTTTAAAAACGTTTTTAAACATTTTAGGTGTTACTTGGAAGAGCGACAGGAGAATATCCAGTGGATATCGACTTAGGAAGTTCAGGGTCTGAAACAAGATTCTCTCGACGACAGGTGATTTTATTAACGTTATTTCATCATGTTATATCTATTGAATTTTGTTTTTAATACATTTTGATTAAAGAGTTTATTGGATTTCCATGAAACTAGGCTTTAATCAGGTTGAAGCAAGACGGGTGTTTTGAAATGAAGAATCTTGGCAAGTTTTCGATATGGATGAACGATGAAGAAATTGATCATGGAGAAGTTGTTACTCTCAAGAACAGTTGCTTAATTCAGGTAAATTAATTGAAACTTTATTTATTTATTTGTTTTACTTCTATTTCAACGTTAGGATCAAGAAACCGAAACTAATCAATTTCTTTCCATGTCTTTTTTTGGTAGATACGAGAGAAGTCGTTCATATTCGAGACGAATGAAAAAGAAGTGAAAAGATATTTAAAGGTATAAAATCATATTTTATTAGGACTTAGTGGACTTTATTATTTATGGTATAATAGCTGTATGAAAATCGAAACTTAACACGTGAGTTTCACGATTGATCCAATCAAAAATCATATGGGTGGTTTAAAAGTTGGTTTATTTTCATTGCCTTTTCTCAATTACGTACACATCGCGAAATAGTCAATAATAAAAAGGAGAGAAACAAAGAATGGGCAGTGAATGGATTTGAAAGATGGTGATTGATTGGCCAATTTTTTGTTCTTGAGGTAATATACAAAACCTCTGATTTAGATATTTTGTACTACTAGTCTCATGACGATGTAAAGATATTATTGAAAAAGTATACATATGTAAAAAGAGATATCATCGAAAATATTTGTGCCATTACCACTTAAGACTATTGGTTTTTATTTTATTTTTTAGTTAAGTTCTTATATTAAAGAATATTATAGTTTTAAGCTATAAATTTGTTAGTTTCATTTATTTAAATAATGTTAATTAAAATAAGGTTGTAGAGCTATGTATGTTATTTTTTCATTTAACGAATTCACAGATGACTACAATATAACATGTACAACCATATTTATGGTGTAATACAAATTAGAGTAATATTTTCATCAAAATTGAATTTTATTTTAAATTCAGCTCTATTTTCATCTATTAAAAGAAGAAAGAATGAAGCAAATTTCAGCCTTGTTTTTCTGCAAAAGTTGAAAAGATGGATAATCATTATTTAGTAATTACAAACTAAATGTTTAGCCTACAAACTTATAAGAAATAACTTTTCTCTAAACTTATTTTTCTTTTTCTCTTGTTTTTCTTTTAAACTTTATAGATTAAACCCATTGTTTTCACGCCCGACCGGTTAAACCGAGATCCAGACACTACTCTGATTTGAGTTTAAAATTAAAACTCACCAATAATAAAATCGGAAAAACTTAGAAAAAACTGCCATTAACTCATTACCCAGCTGGTCCAACCGATCCACCGGATTGTGGATCAAGAAAAAATTTCAAAATATTTTAAAATTTTGATTTTATAACCTTTTTATTCAAATAAAATATTTAATTTTGAGAATAAAATAATGTTTTACACTTTTTTTTATAACTTGGTAATTTTTTAAAAGCGCGTAGATTGTTTGTTTTGATGTTTAGTTATTTTTATTTTTGTCATTGGCGATTTTCTACTATTTTAGTGGTTTCTTCATTTTTTGTTTAAATTTGATTGAATAACTTTAATATTATTGGTAGATTTTTTTTATTTTTATCAAACACGGTATTAGTACCATTTCACTATTTTTAATATTTTAATTTTAATTTCATAAAACAATATATAAAAATATTGATAAATACATAATGATATATAAATTGTTCCTTATTCTATTAATTCAGCGGTCGATCCAGTTCGATTGATGATTCGATAATTCGAAAGGTCATTCAGTTTAGTGTCCGAGTCCGTTATAAAAACATTGATTAAACCATTTTCATAGTTAATGTTACAGATCAGATTATTTACGCGTGTCGTAAACATCATTTTTGAAAACTATTTTATTTGTAAAATGCGACCAGCAAATTGTGAACGTCATTTGTGACTGTGATGGCACTTTCCTCCCATTACACTACTTTGCGTAAGCCCTTACGTAAATTTCATTTTTTGTTCTCATTAACATTTTTTTTTTTTGAAATTTTCATTAACATATATACAGTATATATTAATAATATACTGCTAAACGTATTTGAGTAATAACACAGCTATGACACAAATTATACCACTGCATTCCTGTTCTACATTATTTTATTTTTATTATAATTTTTTGGTTTATCATAATTTAAATTAAAAGGTTTCTGTTTTCGATTCAACCTTCAAAAAGTATGCCAAAAAATGTGGGTGGCGTATTCATATACGTTAAATTAATGAAAACTCCCAAAGTGGTCCAATAAAATCAATAAAGTCGCATAATACAAAAATTATTAAATCGCTGTTAAGAGTCTAGTAAGTTTCGGACTTCCTGCCCACAGATCCAACTAATTGCCTTATTTTATTCTACCAATTTATAAATACTTTAATACCAATGGGGTTAGTTACAAATTTCTAATACCCTGTATTATTTTGACGAGAGAATCATTAATCATTTTTTTGTTTGTTAAAGGAGAGAATCATTATTTGATCATACAATAAAATTAAAAGATCTATTATAAGTTTTACTGTTTAAGTACTGAGTGGAGCTTCCAACAACGTACGAGAGACACGACGGACCAAACTAGCCACGTATTACTCTCTTCTCTCTCGATCCCTAACTCTACCTTTTGTTTGGACTTCCTTCAAAGTCTTATCTGTTGAAAATAGTTTCAATGTTTTAAAACAATGAATGAATATTTGACATTATGAAAAAAAAAGATATTGAAATCATGAAATATCTAAATTCATCAAGTTCTTATGATCTATTAATATCATTCAGCCTTCCAAAAATAATATAAAACAAAATACTATTGATTTTGACCCAATATTTAAATGTTTTCGGCCATAGTTATCCACTTCACCACTTGCTAAATATAGTACATGAGACTGTGAAAGTGGGGCCCATTTGTTCCCTAGCTAAGTAGCTCACTTCACAAAGTTGCAACTAAACTACTAATTAAAGTAATCTTACGTTAATTAGGGACTCTCCACATGGGCACAGTCACAAAATTTTCACACTGCTGCTGCCCTGCATCTTGATTCAAAATATCTCTAAATTGTGTATCATAAAAGTTACTCTAATTTCCTGTGTGGCACAAACTTCTTAACTATACTTTTAACAACTTCATTAATTTTATAGATATAACATTTTATAACGCTAGAAACTACGGAATATAAAGATCAATTCGAACATGATTTTGGGTTACCAGTGATTAGTAACTAAACAAAAATTGAGATTGATAAGAAAGGTAGTCGTGGTGAAGGGCCTGAAGAAAAAAGGTTTTCTATGTGGACTCCTTAAAGATATAAAAATGACGAGCTAGAGGGCATACGTGGATTCTTAAAGTTATAATTTCATATTTATAAGATACCTATAATACTTTCCACCCAAAATATATTATTGTGATACTCTTCTATATGGGTTTAAAGTTTCTTTAAGCATACGCCTTTAGTTAATTGGCGAATCTTTTATTATTTAGTATGCTGCTTTTTCAGGATGATCATTTAGTAGTTTACAAGATACGGTTCCACTAGATTTCACTCCTGAAACGTTTGTAATCTCTGGCTGTTACTTGATATAGTGGTTCTAGATATTTAAACTTATCCTTAATAGCTAATACAAGCCAATTAATGGTAACCGATGACTTTGCTTTTTAGGTTCAATAAGTATTTGGAAACAATAGCGAATTTCCAAAAAAAAAAGGATTCGATAAAAAAAATTGGTTGTCAAAAAAGGAAACCACTGAGACATATTTTATGTGTTTGATTCTTTATGTAAAGGAAAGAAGACCCCATCGGTCAACTTGGTTCGATACTCGCGCTTGAGTCTTGACACCGTCCACATCGAATGCACAAATTCTTCAATTTGCTTTCACCATAATCTGCTAAACAAAGATAAAAGGTATCTCCTGCAAACATATAAGAAGATGACATATCGTACATATATATATGCAATTGTATAACATATATGCTGGAATTATAACTATATAGGGAGAAAAACTAGAGTAATACTAATTAGTATTTTAATTGTTAGTTTAACTTTGAAAAAATAAGATTAAATGAGTTATTTTGATTACATTAATACCCTTGAAATCATGTGTTAGGAAAAAGCTAATTTTAAAAATATCATTATTAATTAATGCCATATCAAATTTATTTTCGAAAAATATCTCATATTTATGATATTACCACCGCTGAATGAAAAATTTGCGAACTAAATTTGCGGTTCTATGTTATGGTAGATTTATTTGAATGACAGATTTTAATTTGAACCGCAGATTTGTATTGCAGATTTTATTTTTTTTGTAGAGTTATATGGCTTAGTGGTGATAGAGTTTTGAATTCATCGCAAAGTTATTTTCTCATCGCAGATTTTTTAAATTCATTGTAGATTTATTTTCTAAGATCGATAGTGAGACAGTAAATTTTTCCCTTTATTTAGCATGAAACAATTTGTACGATAGATTTAATTTTTTCTGCATATTTTATATGGCAGATATTTTTTTCTCGTATATTTTATTTTTTAGTTGTAGCAGAGTTTTATTGTATATAGTAGTGACCGTAAATTTTATTAACAAAACTTAATTGGTAGATTAAGCTTTTACTTACTGCATATTTGATTCTAGTTACAGAAGAATTATGAATTTCTGAAAAAAATAGACATCAGTTATGGCAGATTTTTCAATTCCTTTTATCGCAGATATTTTTCTAACTAGAATAACCTTTTTAATGGCCGTAGACTTACAATGGCAGATTTGTTTCCACCATGTTACCGCAGATTTTGTATCGCAGACTTGTTATAATGACATAACAGATTTGTCTTATTTTTCTCTAATTAATGAAAAAATTAAGAGAAAATATTCCCAAAAATGCTAACTTCAATCACGATTTTTTAAAGTTTTTTATTAGCCTCCTTCCTCTTCTTCCATAACCATTCATTCAGTTCCACCTTCATTCGCAAGTCATCTAAGTCTTTTATTGATTCTCTCCACGAATCCATAATAATATGGAGCAAATCATCTTTATTTCTGGGAATTTGATATTTGTAAATAATAGATGGTTGTTTGTTGTTGATCGCAAAAGTAGTTCTCTAATTCAAGAAGCAAATACAAAAACAACGTATGATGATTTCATCGGAATAATGTATGAGGATTATGGGTTGGATAAGGGTTAGTTTTTTTCTTTTGTGTCGTGAATGAAAGAAGAAGAAAATAAGTGTTTTAATTTTCTAATTTTCTCCAAAAGTTAATTTAATTTTTGTTTCAGTTTTTTTCCAAATAAATCACAATAATTAATTATACATTTAAATTCTTTAAATTTCATAAAAAATGTAAATGACAAAAAATTAAGATTAAACTAGTTAGCTCATTTTTAAAAGGTTAGTCTAGCAATTAACATCAAAATTATAGTTATTCTGGTGTATTTTCACAACTATATATGTTTAATCTTTATCCTCTATGTAGATTTAGTGTATGACTGCATGAACATTAATGTATATATATGGAATTTGAATAAACAAGAGATTCATTAAAAAAAAAACAAGAGATCAATTAATCCGCAATTTCTCCATAATATACTGGTGATGAATCTGCAATTTCATGTCTTTTAGGGGAATTTATTGAAAAAACAGGGTATGACCATCTTCTATAATATATAAAGTATAAACTTATCAGATGATCATATGCACATGCAAGAAAAAGAAAGATATATATTATTGAACATGTCAGGGGCTTCATACATGTGAGATATGAATCAATCTATTAATTGCTAATTAGTTTTGAGTTTTAGTATTATGCACGTGCCTAATATATTACCTAAGTTATCATCTAATAAATATCTATGAAATTAGAAAAAAAAATACAAATTTTTTAACTTGTTGAGATTTTCACATTTCTCCAGTTAAACGAGTCAATCTAAAAGTAAAATTTTCTAAAGAGTTTATGTTTGGATGCATTGCAAGTCAATGGTGCATTATGGTTTAGGTCCACTACTAGGAGTGAGTTTATTTTCACTATGCGAACATAGTCTCATGTACCTATAACATTTTTGTTCCGAAATTGTGTAGACACTAGACATACAACTATAATTCGTTAAAGGAGGATTAGACATATATTTTATTCAGAAGGTTACTTTGTTACAATAAAAGTTATACTCATGTGTTGAATGTACATCATATACATTACCATTATATGTATCAGAATGTTACATCATATAATGTAATACACTACCATTAGTTTATTTCGATACATATTTTTTTTTCCCCCACTGAAAATAAAATTAGGTTACAGTGAGTTAACTACCAAACTATCATGGCCACTACTACTACCTCAGCCAAACTCTCATTATCTCGCCGTGTACTATTAAAAAAAGTGACGGACGAAATGAAACTAAAATAAGAATCTAAGAAAGTACTATAATTAGTTTTTTTTTTTTCTTTTGAAGGTTACTTTTTTTTTTCTTCCTTTTGAAGGTTACTTCATACTTCATACTTCATACTTCATACTTCATACTTCATACTTCATACTTCATACTTCATACTTCATACTTCATACTTCATAGACATCTCATATAAAAACAAGAAATATTTTTACAGGAGAAAAAAAAGAAAATAAGAAGAAGAACGTGTTGATATTACAAAAGCACCCTCTCACATATTGGCATATTCTCTTTCTCTTTTACAAACTCCATAAAATCTCACATCTTTCTCACCTCTCTCTTTCTCTTACTCAGCTCGATCGATGAAGATCAGATGCGACGTCTGCGACAAAGAAGAAGCTACGGTGTTTTGCACCGCCGACGAAGCATCTCTCTGCGGCGGCTGTGACCACGGCGTCCACCACGCTAACAAACTCGCCTCTAAACATCTCCGTTTCTCTCTCCTTTATCCTTCTTCTTCCGACAACTCAACTCCTCTCTGTGACATCTGTCAGGTCTTTTTTTTTTCTTCTTCAGACATGAGTTTTGTTAATAATTAAGATCAAGATCTGAAGGTTTCTTTTTGTTTTGACTTTAGGATAAAAAAGCTTTGTTGTTTTGTCAACAAGATAGAGCTATTTTGTGCAAAGATTGTGATTCATCGATCCACGCAGCCAACGAACATACAAAGAAACATAATAGGTTTCTTCTTACAGGAGTTAAGCTCTCTGCTACATCTTCTGTTTACAAACCCACTTCAGAAGCCTCTTCTTCTAGCAGCCAAGATTTCTCTGTTCCTCGATCATCAATCTCTAAGAAACCTCTCTCAGCTCCTCAGAGCAACAACTCCAAGATTAAACCTACAGATTCGGCGATGAATCAGTGGGGATCCACAAGTACGATTTCAGAGTATTTGATCGATACGTTACCTGGTTGGCACGTTGAGGACTTTCTTGATTCTTCTCTTCCTCCTTTTGGTTTCTCCAAGGTTTGCTTTCTAATCAATAAAGATCCAAAGTTTTGTTAGGTCAAGATTTGATATTTCATTAATATTAGTAAGTTCAATGACACTTTTAAGTGTTGATTTCCTCTGTTTACGTAATAATCTCATATCATTTCAGATCTAATTGAGATATATAAAAAGTAACAAACTTTTTTTTATATAGATGTGGATAGATCTTTTTGCCATTTTGGGTATTGTATAAATTTCTGAATAAAAAGTTTTTATTTTATTTTGTTTTTCCTTTTCTGGTGTGTTATCTGTTGTGTGATTGCAGAGTGGTGATGATGATGGAGTGTTACCATATATGGAAGCAGAAGATGACAACACTAAGAGAAACAACAACAATAACAATACAGTGTCACTTCCATCTAAAAATTTGGGGATTTGGGTCCCTCAGATTCCACAAACTCTTCCTTCTTCATACCCAAATCAATACTTTTCTCAAGAAAACAACAACAACAATATTCAGTTTGGGATGATGTACAACAAAGAAACATTGCCAGAAGTAGAGTCTTATGCTCCAATACAAAACGTGAAACAACAACAAGGACAGAACAACAAGAGATGGTATGATGATGGTGGCTTCACTGTCCCACAGATCACTACTACTAATACTTTTACTCATCCTCCTCCTCTTCTTTCTAATAAAAAGATTAGATCTTTCTGGTAATTTTATTTTCTCCTTCACTTGGGTTTTTTGTTTGTTTGTTTGTTTGTATGTTTGTTGGTTTCTCCTTTTTTTTTCCTCGATTTCTCTCAACTTTGATCTTTGATAGAATTTTGGCTCTTTTTTTTTTGGGTTCTGTCTTTTTGTAAATTTTGAGTGTGATTGAGGTTGCTGTTTTTGAATCTTTGTAATAATCCTATATATATATTCTCATTTCGTTTATGCAAATATTCTTTCTTATCCTCTATTGCAAATGTTCATGTTATATAAAAAAAAAAAGCCCAATGACTTTATTTCACGAATAATGACGAAGTAAGACTTCTCCTTTTATGGTGGAAGCAAATATTTCATATAAAAGAAATTGGTTATTTTCCATTATCGGGTTGCATTATTTTTTCCTTTTGCAAGTCAAAATATATAAAGAAAGTTCCAAATTCGATGAATGAAACCTTGTGGGTGTATTATAGTATGCGAGGACAGTCTTTTTCATGTTATGCCTTGCAGTCCCCATAACCCATATGGGGAAAGGATTGTGCTTGGATTTGGTTGGTATTTATTTATTATATTTTAGGAAAATCAAGATAAGAAAAGAGCATATAGTGGAGACAATTTCACAATAACGTGCCCATCACCATCGGCATATTTTGTTTCTGATTGAATAAATATGCCTACAGAGAGCTCTAATGACTAAGGACATGTCATCATGGTAGCCATAACACTTTAACTAAAGTACCGACACGTCATTTACTCGTTTTAATTAGCAAACTAGTAAAAGATAGAAAAAAAAAAACAGTCATCTTCATTGTGTTAAACGGGCTATAATTAAGTAAAAAGGCCCAAATAATTAAAACCCATGTTGGATTGCAAAATATCAACCATCCACTTTTTCATAAGGAAACCCAAAAAAATTGACTTTTTTTTCTTCCGACCAAGAACCTTTTCTTTTTGCATCGAGTGTTTTAAGTGCTGCCATAATCTTAAAAACTTTGCATTATAATTACGCAGCCAAAATTTGTGTTTAAAAAGATGAATGGTTAAAGTTCGAATGCTCCCGAGAAAGATTTCGTTCCAACTTTTCGACGACTTCCTTTTTTGTTTTCAACCACACATTTCCAACTTTTCGAAGATTCGTTTCTAAGGTCACATTCGGATATTTTCTTCGACAACATTTACAGTACTCATTAGCCTATTTGTGATCCAATAATCAAGATAATTTTTAAGAAACAATGAGATATATATCGTTAAAAATAACCAAGAGGCGATAGTACATTAATTACTAGTCTCTTTTGTGCTCAAGGCTAGAGGTTGATTTCTGTTTGATACATTTTCTTTTTGGTCATTATTGACTGTTATATCTAAAAAATATTATTGTTTACAATCGTCGTTCAAAAGCACACTTAAAGTCTAAAACAAACGGAAAATTCTCTTCATATTTTTTTCAAAAGATGTACATTATAGAAAGCAAAAATAAGAAACTTTTACAATGTAGAATCAATGACAAAAAAAAAAATCTCATAGGGAATTCTTTTATGAACTTTTAGTTCATAATAGAACGCGAAAATAAAAGAAAAAAGTACACTATATGAATCAAGATTCTGGAAAAAAAAAATCATCACTCAAGAAGCCCCAAAATATTTGTAAAAAGAAAAAAAAAATCAAACAAGCCAAAGAAAATAGAATGTATTATGGATGGATATATATCTCTCTAACGACGGCAATGAGGTTTGCAAAGGAAGAGACAATCGTAAAAACAAAAGCCTCCACAATGTTGAGGACATTCCAATCTCTTTCCTCTACATTTTCCATTTCCTTTACACTCTGCGTATTCTCTTTTCACAAACTCTCCTCTTCCTTCTTTTCCTTTTCCTCTTCCTCCGCCTCCACAACCCCATTTGTACCATCCTCCACCACCTCCTCCTCCTCCCCATCCCCATCCCCATCCTCTTCCCCCACCACCACCACCACCGCCTCCTCCTCCTCCTCCACCGCCACCACCACCACCCCATCCCCATCTATAGCTTCCGCTTCCTCCACTATAACTTCTTTTTGTGTCCTTGACAACTACTTCCGTGGTTGTGTTGTTGTGGTTCTTGACCGTGTCTTGATCATTGGAACTTACATGCCCACTCTCTAGTTTGTTAGTCTGCAAGAACAGTACAAGGAGGAAAATAACCACCAATGAAGAACTTGTCTTCATTTTTCTTGATTTTCCACAAAGTTTTGTTAGTAGACTTGTTTTTATTTGATTTGATATGATAGCTTCTTCGTTTTGATCCGCTCTTTATAGTGCATTTGTTTTTTCTTGTCCCCTACTGAATTGAAAATTCTTATTGACAGTTGAGTTTGGTCCCTACCAACAAAAATTATGTGTCCTAATAATTGAGAAGAGTAGGCGATCATAATTAGTATTATTTTATTGTCAACTTATTTAAGAACTCATATTGACCTAATTAATTAGCATGATTTTGTACCACACAAAAGGTTTCATTTCATATAAAGACGAGATATCTCACATTTCTAATTGATTTATTTTCTTTGTATTATAATGTTGGAGTTTGTTAGTTTCATAGGATTAGTACAATTATATTAGTAGTTAATTAGTTAATAAATGAAATGTAAGAAAAAAGAAGAGAGATCCCTTAGGTAACACTACTAGTGGTAGTAGCCACCAATCAACACTGCAAGTCTTCTCCTTCAATGAACATCTTTTTTTTTACTTTTCCAAAATTGCAAAAGTAGTAAACTTAAGCAATGATCCCGCTAAGTGTATATGAGTATATAAAAACAACCAATCGAAGAGTGTAAAACAATTCATTTCCATTTACAAATTATAATACTCATTGTCTTGTCTTTACCCATTCTTTAATTTTTTGTTTACAGTGTCTACATCTTTAATATATGTTATATAACTAAAATCACATGTCAGATAAAACAAAACCAAAAACCCTCACATAGTCACATGCCATTTTTGTAACAAAATTACAATTAAACATTTTTTTTGCAAGTTGGTATTTATGGAGTATTTGGTACGGTTATTTATACATTCCTTTTACGTTATCCAATTTCATTTCATCTACTTGGAAATCAACTGGACCAGTGGACCATCTCTTCTCTCTCTCCCACTAAAAGTTCCATTGTGTAAATAATTTTATAATTTTTTTATTTCTGCGTAATATTTATACCAAGTTTATTTCGAGATCGGTTAATAATAATATAAAAGTAAGAACATAGCTTGCTTACAAAAGTCATTTACTTGCATATATATAACATTATCCCTTAACTTAAATAGACCTACACATCTTTAAACTACTCAAGATTGGGGAAAGGCAAAACAGTAATCAATTCTTTCTAATAATATTGGATTCTGAAAACTCAGAAGTCTGCATCATACTTATCTGTTCAATATTTCATACAATACAAAGCAATGTCTCAAATTTCCCGAAAACAAACCAAACTAAAAACCAACCTTGATTCACTCCAATAGACAAAAACCATGAGAAAACAACAAAGTAGCAACTAAAACAAGAGCCCAGAGGCTAAAACGCCAAAGGTGAAGAATGGTAGATTTTAGAACCTCAGTACCGGCGGAATCCACGGTCAGCGACTCGAGCAGAAGGGCACTCGTAAGCCATGTGTCCTCTGCCACCACAATTATGGCATATTATGATAGAACCAACGTCTCTGTCTCTGCCCATTCTGCTCAAACCATCTCTTTGCATACCACCACCTCGAGCCCTGCTTCCTCTGTCAGAGTAACTGCTGTCTCCTTTTGGACATAGTCTAGCAACATGGCCCGAGATGCTGCAGATGTTGCAAACAGGTTCATTCCGGCAATCACGAGCTAAGTGACCTGAAATTCTGCAGTTCTTGCACGCCTTGTCGTTTGTGCAGTCTGCGGCGAGATGGCCCGGTTTGAAGCAGTTGTTGCAGAGCCTCGAGTCTCCTGAACGAGAATCCGGGTTAGGGCAGTCTCTTGCTCTATGTCCAGATTTGCCACACGAGTGGCAGATTCCTTCGTTTGAACAGTTTGAGGCTACATGACCGGGCTCTCTACAGTTCCAACACCGTGATTCCGCAGTGCATTCTGCTGCAATGTGCCTGCATAGAGAGTTTATAAAAAACATTACTGAAACGCAGATAAACAGAGGAAATTCAGTAAGTAACGGAGGACATATGTAGTACATACCCTGGAAGGCCACAGTTATTACAGACGGAAGCATTAGGGCAGTCTCTAGCAAAGTGACCAGGTCGCCTGCAGTTGTTGCAGAGATTTCCTTGGCTGAACAAATGCATCCAATAAGACCAAGAGATTGTGACAATCATGTCATCGCATTGAAACAAAGTAGTTCAAAGATAACTTCATCCAAAAAGTTGAACTAAAACCAACCTAACACTATCAATACAGTAAAAGAAACAAAAACTGCAATTAACCCTGATCCTATCCTAATCACACCATCTTGATAAAGAGTAGTAGAGAGAACAAGGCTTGGGATTAGAGAAGTTGTTCAGCAAGTCAAAAGTCATAATCGAATTAGACAATGAATTAGCATATCTATGTTGGCTATAAGCATAGGATTGCCAGCTTAGCTTAAACCAACCTCTATGTTGATTAGTATGAGAAGGTTACAAAGAAGAAAAGTACAAGGATATAAGGATTTTTCATTATGTTGTTACGGTTTTCGGGGGTCGAGAGTGAAACGGTTACTAGCTTAGTGAAGAAAGGGGTAAAGACCTGAAAGAACAACGTGGCTCCCTTCTATAAGGAGCATCACGGTAAGAAATTCGTTCAGTTCTCATTCTCCTGTCTCTTGGACTCCGACTACGAATGCGATCACGACTTCGACTTCGACTTCTGCTCATTGAACTCATTCCACACCCAAAATCGACAACTTTAACATCAAACACCTGCCACAACATTCAACCACACACCAACATTACCCTCCTTCACACTTCCATACATCAATTCTTCAACACAACTCTCTCTTCAATGCCTTCCCCCCCCCCAAACAATCTAATTTATCTACAAACCCCACATAACAGATCTGATCCGAGTACACATACTCCGCAACACCAATTTCTTGCATCGTCCCAACTTACTTTCAGAAAATTTTCTCAGCCTCACAAACTCAAATGGGTTTCACAAAGATTAAATCTTTCAATCGATTTTTGATACAATCAATCAAATTTAACCTATCAACACAATCATCTACAATCTAACAGATCTCACAAATCCTTAACCTAACCACAATACTAAACCACAGATTATGAACCAACAACCCAATCTAGAACAGCATGAAATTGAATCCCAGGAAACTACATAGCGATGAACAAAAAAAAAGGATGATTAAAGAAGGAGAACGGAGAAGACGAACCTGAGCTAAGAAATCTGGCCGAGAAATACCCTTTGTCCAACGAGCAATCCAGAAATCTATAAATTTATGGGATCCCATCTGATGTTTGGGCTGGGCTTTTTTATATGGGCCGAACTATAACTTTATTCGTAATCTTAGATGGGCTAAATAATCAAGTCTTCTTGTTGGGTCAATAGAAGTTTCTTCAATAAATAAAACGCTAGAAAAAAAAAAACTCCGTTGCCGGGACTCTCGGGTGAGAGCCGAGTATCCTGACCAGCTAGACTACAACGGATTTGTAATAACTAATTCCAATACTTATAAATCTATTATCTTTCTAACTGTTAGTTCGACTTCTACCCAAAAAACCCTGTGTAGGTAGGAAACAAAAACCAAATGCTGCTCTCACTCTCCGAATAAAGTCCAAAAAAGATTCGACATATCAATATCGTGTGGCTTCCACATAAATGAAGTTTTAAAAATATGAATTCATATGATGTATTTACCTACTTTCATAATAAAAGTGCATTTCTTGTAGAATAGGGCGGTTGAATAATATATAGGAGAATTCGAGTGGGTTGTTATTATTGTATTAGTTAGGCAGAAACTTGTTTCTTGTGTTAAACTACTTTTAAATTCAGAACGTACGTTTTATTTATTTTCAAAACAAATTTCCTTGTTGGAACAAAATTTTCGAACAGATAATTTCGTTTTTTTTTTTATTATTCTCCGTCGTATTTTTGTTATAAGAAAAAGAAACAGCAAAAATAGTACATTGGCAAAAAATGATTTTGAAGGTAGTTGTGTCTTGTAAATTCGCTTGAAAATAAACATGATGGTCCTTTATGTATTCTGTCTAACACCAACGACTCCGTTGCCGAGGGACCCATCAAAATTAGTATCGTTTCTACAAAATCGAAAGCAAAACAATAAGTTTTTCATGTGACCAATCTCGTTGATGGAACATGTGAGTTTGGTTTCGTTCTAATAAGTGATTCGCAGTTCGTTAGGAACCTTGTCCCGTCATCGTCCCATTTCAATACATTTTAAGATCAAAACAACACATTACACATTACACTTATATGTATATAATATTTTATAGTTACTTTTCGTGAGTAAAACATAAAAAATGGTGGTCATCACAGCCATATACGCGACGCTTAAACATTGTATATACCATATTACCATACAGTACACATATAACGATATAAAACAGTTTTTTTTTGCCGTATATTGTATTTAGTTCTTATGCACATATCGTATTTTAGAACACAAAACAAATACATATATATTGTTGAATTTTAAAAAAAAAAACTATAGGTATCAGTTGGTTTATTTTCTTTTATTTATACGTCATTTTCAAAGATATGAATTTTTCACGATCGTCCAAGAGAAATATACGGCTTGCATGTGCATTTGTTTGATTAATTGTAGATATTAAATTGGAGAAGCCGTAACAGGTTCGAGTACTGTCATTGTACGAACGAGACACCTTTAGTCCCTTATCTCCTTGTTTATAAATTTGATAGTACCATTTAAATGTCCTTATTTAAGCCTCATCCACACGCTGCCGTTTTGATCACTGTTCATCAATCAGGCTCGTTGTTATTGTACAAGCATCAAATCCTGTCACGGCTTAAACTGTTTTGTCTTAGTCTTTCATTCTCACTTACTAATGTTGTAATAAATGAAATTATATATGCAAACAAAATAATGATTTTTAAAAAGTCTTATACGTAACTGTGTGTGTGCATGGTGGATTTCGGATTTTAGCAACATCTTGACGGATTTTTTTGTGTTGTTTTGGTGCTATCATTCATTGATGCAGAGAAGACGAATAAACCACGTGAGTGTATATAATATGATTAATAATATCGTCTGTGTGATATATAGTTGGACGGAGGATGTAAGTTTGCAAATTTAATTTTAGGTTGGGAGAGGGCTACTCCTGCAACTTGGAGCTATTTAATTATCAAATATTTTAAAACTTATTTATTTACTAACTTACAGTCGTACACATTGCTGGCTTTAATGGTAAATAGTGTTGACAACAAATATTTAATTTGAAAACATATATCAGCATTCAGTTTAGCAATATCCAAATATAAGCTTGACTTTTTTTTCCCTCGATAAGCTTAATTGTTGACTAATATATATATTAGGCTATTAGTACATTAAACAGTATTATATGCAAAGATCTCCAATACTTAATGGAAATTTGTAAAATTGAAACTGATGTAGATCTTGAAATTCAAAGAAAGTTAGAAATTAAAAATACAAATAGAATGAAAAAGGTATATAGGTAGATTATAGGAGATGGAACATGGAAGCGTAGGATGTAATTAGGAAAGCATGTGAATCAGTTGAAACAGTTGGAAGGTCCACGTTTGGTTACTACAATTTTCTTGGTTTTGGTTTGTGGTCCGAAACATCGACCCCTTCCCTCTGCTTCTTTGTTTCTTTTGTTCTATTAAGTATATTTTTCGACGCATTTCAATATAGGGATATATAGTTTCAGTGTATATGGTTTTCCAAGTGGACAGAAGTTTGGTTATAACTTATTATACGTGCTACGTAAAGACTTCAGAGTTAACATTGTTTTTCTATAATATTCACTAGTGGCTCATTGGGTACAACGACGTTCCTTTTATCCTTGTGAAGTTTCAGCTTTGATGTCTTTTTCTTTTATTCTTCTAGATTCACGGGTTCAATAACCAAGATCGTGGTACACTTCTGTACTTTTATTTTTATTATTGGAAAAATATATCGAAAAAGTGTGATATATTCAGAATCAGAAGTTAACGAATAAATAAAAAGAAAAAAAATTAAAAAATTTGAGGATATTGTGAAAAAATTGCAAATAGCGCCTAAAAATAAACCATGGAAAAAGCGGTAAGCATGGAACTAATTAGACTTGCATGATGTCTCTGAGCCAACCAAATTATAGACAAAAAGTCCAAAAACCATTGGTAACCAGAACATATTGAAAAATATCCTTAATATAATGTATTAATAAATAATCAATACAAATTTATTTTTAAATGTCTTAGAACTAAAAGCTATGGGATTAATGTGGTCTTAGTATCAAAGTTTGATAATAATGTCGAATATCTACAAAACGTAAATTATATTTTTCATATACGGATCACTGATCGCTAAGTTTTCAGTCGATAATGCTGAAAGAACGGTTACGTACGTTTAAAAATATATATATATATATATATATATATATTTATGGATGATTAATTTGATATTGTACTGTATGTAGTAGTATTAAATTTCTACCTTACTGTTTGAAAACGTGCAGGAAGTAACACGTTGAGTGTTTTGTAGTACTTGTTAAAAGTATGTGCGTGTTATTTAATAATTCAACTATAACTTGGACAAAGCCCAACGCTCGATGTAAATTGAGACATGTAAATAGGAGAATGTGTCAAGGTAAACCATAAAGTGGAGACAATGAAAGATTAAATACGAATTTAAAGAACTATACAACTGATTCGAATAAAACCCTAATCAACCTCGAAGGATGATATTAAACTCCTAATCAGTACTTAACAAATTCGGCGAGCATACATGAACCAATATAAACAGTAGTACTTAGATATTCGTATATTTCCAAAAAGTGAAAGGAAGATCAATAGTAAATATCAGACCGTCCATCTAACAAATTCCACACATAGTCTCAATTTGGACCCCACATCTTCAAATGCTTGGAAAATACATTTCACATTTTGTAAACCAATTAAAATGGAAATTAATCTAAATTACACCTCGATTTGGTTATTATTTTTCGTTTTGTAGAAGAAAATTAATTCAACCGATTCTATATGTTGGAACCAAACAAGATGACCCAAGTGGTCGCTTTCAAGTTTCTACATTCTATCAATTCTGCAACAAATTTAATATTTTTATCATCTAAATGTACAACAAATATAGTATTACATTACCCGTAGCAAACAAGCAAAATTCATAGACAACAAAAACATCATAATATCCTCAACGCCTCGATATCATCATCTCCCTTTTTCTATATATATATATATATATATATATAATGCATGTTGTGTATTAAACTGTACATTTTCAAAGTTTCCGTATATTCATTTTTTTTTGCAAAAAGGAAAAATATTTTCAACTCGCTCTAGTCCTCAATAAATACCCACAACTATAAGTCCATGATCTCTCTCCCTCACTCTAATCCACACTCACCCTTCATTGTGAAAAATAACCAAAAAAAAACAAAAGGATCTTGAAACTCAAAACACACTCAGACCACTTTTTAAAGAAAAGAGAAATGGCGATGAAAAAAGCAAACAAGCTAACGCAAACGGCGATGATCAAGCAAATCTTGAAGAGATGCTCGAGCTTGGGAAAGAAACAGAGTAATGTATACAGTGAAGACGAAAATGGACATCCTCTTGACGTGCCTAAAGGTCATTTCGTCGTCTACGTAGGAGAGAATCGGGTTAGGTACGTTGTGCCCATTTCGTTTTTGACCCGACCCGAGTTTCAGCTTCTTCTTCAACAAGCAGAAGAAGAGTTTGGTTTCGATCATGACATGGGTCTCACTATCCCTTGTGAAGAAGTTGTTTTCCAATCTCTCACTTCCATGCTCCGATGAACATATATCTTTTAGGTGTTTTTTTTATGTTTTTTTGGAAATTTGAGATGGTTAGGTCGAGAGGAGAAACAGAGGAAGCTGTTGAGCAAATGCTTCTCTGATTTAGCAAACTAATTTTTTTTTTAATTATGTTTTGGCTAAAATGGGTTTAGTGCTGTATTAGAGTGAAACTAACCCAATGAGAATGATTACTATTTTAGGTTCTCTTCTTAGATTAACTCTTATGGCGGTGTGATTGTTGAATGTGTACCCTGTGAGACAGTTTGAATATTTCTTGTGTGTTGTGATTTTAATTGAATTTGAGTCTCACGGACCCAAGTCAAAAATTTCAGCTGGGAGATGGTGATTCCCAAAAAAAGTTGCTACTAAAAGCTGCTATGTTTTTCGACTTATAAATAATAGATTTGTTAATAATGTATAGATTGGTTTATAAATTCTCATCTCAAAATAAAAGAAAATCGTTTTGAGATAGTTTTGACAAAAATAATAATGAAAGCTTGTACCCTAGTCCTTGAGTGCAGAGAAATAAGACAGGTTCGTTACTTTCTAGAGTTTTGTCGCTCTCTTTCTCTCTCGCTTATTTCAATATTTTGCTCGTCTTATAATTTTGTAAAAAACTCCCGAGTGTGTCTTTTTCTAAACCGGCGGTTTTTTAGCCGTTAAAACTGTTGAAATGACCCAAAAAATAAAAATCTGGATGGAATGTTAGTTGCAGAATCGTTACTGCATATATATGTTGAGATTCGTAAAAGTGTTGAACTAATTATGAGATTAAAAGGTAAAGCCAGATAATATTAATTCATTAACTGTGATTATTAAACAATTTTTGTATACCCCTTAGACCATAAGTTAGGAAGGAGGAAAAGTCGTAACTGCTATAGTAATATTTTATATTTGGGGTTTTCTGATAGATAGATGCATTTCAGGGTTTATTAATTTTCATAACACCTATATATTTATGGACAAACACAAAATTAAAAGCTATTACCCATCTATAAAGCTAACCCTAGATGTTGATGTTCAACAGCTTAATTAATTTCGATATTATTGCAATATGGCATTTAGTTTGGTTTCTTTATAAAACCACACACACATTTCTAACAATTCGTGAGAAAATATATAATTAAAGCATAGAATGTTTAAAGTTTTTTTTTTTTTTAATGTTTTGCTTGATATTTCCATCCTTCTCTGCACGTAGTAATAACAATAAAAATAAATTAAAATTGGTTCTTGAAAATATAAAATAAAATTTGGAGATGTCAAAATCAAAGTCAGAGAAAGATAAGCACATGCGAATGGGACCCTACAAGATTCTGAGGGGTTAATAATCCTCTACAACACAAGAGTGTTAGGTGTGGACCCACTTCACTTATTTGGACGGCTGAGATATAACTAATAAACTTGAATGATCATGGGATTCTAGATCACGATAAGATTCACCGTATCGTGTAATTGCACTCTCAATTTCGATTTTACTTAAATACCCCCTTTTACCGTACGGTACTTAAAGGACGGATGAAAGCAATTAATATAATTTGTATCGATCATAAATTAAATTAATTTGACCATGGAGATTAGTAAACTAAGAGAAAATTTAGAAAAATATTCTGTTTCAATTTTTTTTAAATGCATTCTCTTTATTTAGTTTATTTTAAAAAGAAAATAAAATTATTGTTTTACTAAAATATCTTTTTAAAAGTCAAATATAATTTTTAGAAAAAAATCAATTAACAAAAATACAATTGAGTACATTTTTTATTTTACAGAAAAATAAAGATTTTATTTGGGAAAAACGTAAAGAAAATCTCTTTAAAATCTCTTAAATATCTCTTATTAATCGACTAAAATAAAATTTTTTGAAAAAATCACAACATTTTCATCTTCGACGAAACAATTCTCTATATCATTTTTCTAAACTCAATAAGTTTATAAACAATTCTCTTAAATGAGAAATAATAATTTTTTTATCAAATAAAATTCAAACGAAGGTTTTATTCTTTGTCGTTGAAGAATCCATATTTATTTAACGTTGCTTATGGGAGCTAATGCTCTGTTTTTGCTTTATGATTTGTTGTATATGAATGTTGAAGGCAAGACCTTAGTTAGAGTAATCATGAAAAAATTTATATTTTAATTTTTCTATGCTTCAAATGGTTATGTAAGTAAAATTTATTATATAAAATTAATAAAATATCTTTATCTAAAAAAATTAAAATAATAATAATAATTGTTATTATTTAGAAAATTTGTTTTTATTTATTAAAAATAAATGACTTGTAAATTAAATAAAGATAAAATTATCATATATATATATATATATCTATATAAATATTAATTTAAAATAAATAAATGAAGAAGATATTTTTCAAATAAAAAAGTATAAATAGGGTACTTTGCAAAAAAAAAAACCTTAAACTAATCCCATAGAAATTAATTGTAAAATTAATATTGAGACAAAGCCAAAATTTTTACTCTTTTTTTTCTTTTGTTGATTAGTTGTAAGCAAAAAAAAAAAAAAATTATAGATATGAGTGAAGAAGTATTTCCACCAAGAATTGAGGTAGAACTGTTGCTAAGAGTTACGGAAGAAGAAAGGTATAGATAATGCACATGACATTGACATATCAGTTGGAGTACTTCGATGAGTTCGATGATTTCAAGCTCAGCTACACATGGAGACGTCATTTTGCTTCGTTTGAATTGTTTCCGTATTTTTTATTTTGAACCAATTATAATTAGATCCATTTATCTCCCATAGATATTAATTGTTTTGTTTGATAAAAAGGTTTAGTACGGATTAACGATGAAGATGTTTTTGTTATTTATCCTTTTCCTTATGGTCACCGAAATTTATAAATAAATAGATGACGTTTTTTCCCCTTAGACATTGTCTTCTTTTTTTTTTCTTTTTTCTTTTAATTGTATTATTAATGAACAAAAAATGTAATCTCTATTTACAAACCTGGATAAAAAGCTTGGACAATAGTAATATAAAACCCAATGTTCATTGGTAATGGTAAAGAGAAAGATAATGGTAATTCCTAAGTATTATTTTTCTAAACGAAATAATAATTTAATTGCGTGAGAATGGGTCGGTAAAGAGATCACAATCCACCAAGTCCGAAAGTGCTTCACTTCCACTAATGAGCATATCAATATCATACACATATTTAAAAGGCAAAAAAACGAGATTTTATCACTTTTTTTTTTGCTTTGGCGTCATTACAACTAAGACGAGTCATATTTGCCCAAAAAAAAAAAGACGAGTCATATTTCGAATTCTTTCTAATCTAGTTGATTTAATACAACATTAATTACAGCCAGTTGATTACAACCATATCTGCCGTAAGCTTTGATTGAATGTGACAATAGAGTAAAATCTCTATAAATTAATAATATTGGAACTGATATATTTTTATGATATTTTATTAATTTATCGAGGTTATTAATTTATAGAAATGATATTTGGGTCAAAATATCAATTTGAGACCGAAAAAAATTATTAATTTAGCGAGATATTAATGAATCGAATATTAATTTATAGAGGTTTAACTGTATATCTAATTTACTTTACAGATAAATTAAATAAATTATTAGGCGATTGTTGGTTAAAATTAAATAAATAAAAAATTCTACGTGCATAAAGGTGAATTATGTTGTTGTTATAATATTAGTCGGTTTATGAACCTGAGTTTATAGCTTTATACTTTAAGCTGATGACTCTTATTACATGATTAGGGTTGTTGGCTGGTGATTAACGCATCGGGATGGGCCTAGGTAAGCGCCACGTTCAATAATCTCGGTAAAGAAAATGGTAACCGGGTCTCGACCGAACCATGTTTTGTTGGCTCGTAATGGTTAGTTAAGCCCGATCGATGGGTCTTTGCTTTTGGGCCCTAACATTCCAGCCTACAAAATTTTACCAAAGTCAACGAAAAACTAGTCAGAGGTAGTGTTTTTTTTTTCCTTTGTCGGTTAGGGGTTCTCAGTTAAATGCAAAAGAATTTAATAGAAAGGATATCTCGTAAATACGACAAAAATAAAAAAGAGAACAAAAAACGTCGGTTTGAGAAAATCAACAGTGAACAAGAGGCAAGAAACCTAACTTATCGAACATAAGTGATAATTGAAAGTGATTTTAAGAGTGCTCCATGACATTGGACCTATTGCAAGCTTTGAAGGACTTTGATATGACCGAGACTAAGAGCATCATTATCGGTGGGGGTGTCTTCCGGAAAAAAAATAAATATATATATTTTTTTTTTTTAACTTAAAAAAAACAAAATTGATTTTTTTTTTCTCGACGAATCACGCCGTGACACGTGACGATTTCGGAGAACACAGTATCTTCGCAGAGACACAGAAGACACGATTTCAACACTATTTTGCGGGTCCCACGCCGGAAGACACTCCTCATTTGCACCGATGGAGATGGTCTAAGAAGTACATACTTAAGAGATCTTGGAGTCAAACCGAAAGTTTTTACTTTTTAAATTCATCTTTTAGGTTTGCTAGAAGATTACATAACGTTTATACGGATTGTATCAACAAATTAAAAAAGTCTATCTCTCACTCATTTTGATATATTTTGCGATTTTAGAATTATAGTACTTCAAATTGGTTTCACCCATTGTGGAGAGGAGAAACATTTTTTTTAATGTTTTTGAGTATTAATATAAAGTTTGAAGGAAGTAGTAAGGCCTCTAAATTAGAGAGCTTTTTCAGATGGGATGATATACTTCTTCTCACAAAATTATATTTTACCAGTTTAATCTCGAAACATGAAAGATTAGAGGTCAAAATTCTTGAACTTCCTAGGAATCTACAGCTCAAAAAAAAAAAAAAGTGATATTGTTTTTATTTTTATCGAATGCCTGCAAATGACGGTTTCTATAAAATCAATTGAACAAACTAATCAACTTTAGGCTTTGATCAGTGATACAACGTAACGTTCTGTTTTAGCAGATTAATCAACATATTTCTCTCGTTATAATGTCTATTTCGACTCCATTTGATTTCTTTTAATACCATATTGATGTTCTTGTGTTCTCTGTTTGCTTACCATGTGACCCATGCATGTGATGAAAAATTATTGGGAATGGGTATGAAATATAATTCCTCGAGTGATGATTAGCCATGCACGAGTGGGTGGGGTAGTAAATTGACGAGGGTCAAATAGTAATCAAACAAGGCTTCCCATTGGGCCCATCTTTGCTGTCGTTTCAAAAGAATCTTTTATTCTCTTTCATTCCACGACTCTCATCATTTTAATTCTAAATAATTGTTGTATCAAAAGTACATTTTTTTTCTTGTTAATGATCTCCTTCCTGGCTACAACTATCTTTACCCCGACATTGCTCTTTAACCATTTGGAGACTTCCTTGTCGAACTATATTTCACTTTAATCCAATTTCAGAAATTTTCATAATTAATCCTATATTGTATAGTTTCGCTTTCCCTAGTAAAAAGCTTTTAAGTTTTTGGTTCAGATGTTTTTTGAGGAAATTGCACCCAAAAAAAAACCTCCAACTATATCATTTTTGTTTTGCAAATGTACCTTCGACCTCAAAAAATTGTCAAAATATAATCTAAAAACCATCTCAACTTATACATTTGACATTAATTGACTATATATTGATGTATATTATTGACGGAAGCTTAAACTCCTCATTTTAGCTCGGGAACAGACGATACGCAAGTAAAACATTTGACGTCGTTTAAGCTTTCCCAAATAAAAAAATGACAGAAGTTAAGGAATTGAGAAATTGGGAACATTTTAGGGTTTTGTTTCGTGGGAGAAGGGATGAACAACATCGATTTGTTGACATATGTATTGGTTTTTTCTGTGCCAAAACATGGAGTTTAAGCTTTTGTACAGTCAATATACAATCAGTTATTATTGAAGGTTATATAGCAAATTTTTTAGTGAGTCAAAGAGTTTTTTCTTTTCCCTGTTTCCCCTAGTCTTTTCAAACAACTCATGTGGTAGTCTGGTAGATCCACATGGCGTTGTTTATCATCCCCTATATTGAAGCTGCATACTATTTCTAGTATAATATACGTAAGCATACATACATTGGTCTTTAATGTATACTTTTTTCGTGAAGATGTGGGGTGTAGAATATGAAGTACAAAGCATGTTCTCAGTGTCCTATGTTTGTGCATGTAAGAGAGAAATGATCATGTCAAAAGTAATAACCCTGTTTAAGCTCTTCTTTTCACTTTCTATTATATACTCCGATTCTATCTTTATCTTCTAAGCTCAAAATGATGTCTTTGTAAAAGAACAGAGGCAAAAGACTAATATAAGAATGATATTTTTAAAAATATTATATATATATATATTGAATGCACAATTGCACATAGATCAAATAATCTATTAGATATAAGACCCATATCGAATTAATCTCAAAACTGGTTATTAGAATATCCCTTATTAGTAAAACAATCAGACATTTTTAAGTAGGTATATACATAGGAAAGAAATACATTCTTTGGACTCCATCAATATATTATAGGGTTTTCTGCTAAAAAATCATCAAACTTTTTTTTTTTCAAGATCAACTATCAACGTAAAGTTGTGCAAATCAACCCCATGAATTCAAAATTCACCAGCTAAATAATCTTTCCGCATATCGTCGACGTGGCTTCGTTTGTTTCTGTTAAAAAACTAACGGATTGAGTAAAACGACATTGTTTTTGAGATTTATATTATAAAAAAATCTAATTAATCATTAATGAAATGTTAATTAATTAAAATCATTAATTGAAATCCCCTATGATTTTTTCTTCGTGAAATTGCAGAACCATTTAATCCATTAGAGATTATACTTTCTTCTCATTTCAACCAATTGACATCACCCCATTTATTCTTTATCAAGAATCTTCTTTCCATTAAACTCCTTAAGTTTGCCTCTCTATGAGTCTCAACCCAGAAATTACAAAATCAAAACCCATAAATCATCCACTTTAATTTTCTGTTAAAAAAGAAGAAGATTTGATAGAAGTTCATCTCTTAAACCCAAAATCAAAGCAGAATCCACAAATCCAGAATTAAAGCAGAATCAATCACATAAATTAAAACCCAGAAATTGATGTTTGTGGATCTATCAATGGTTTTATGCTCTTGTATCATTTTAGAAGCCATTGCTTCTTGTACAAGACATAAACATGTAATAAAGAAAAGTAAAATAGAATTGGAAGATAAAAGAAAACAGAGTTTAAAATCTGGAAAACTTCTCTTTATCTCGACACAATTTTATATTAGGATAACACTTACTTAAATAGAAACAAACATACACAAGTAAGATACATAGTGGAGGGTTGTGTCTCTTCCGCAACATAATCTAAAAGTCACAACTATTAACATTATTAACTTAATCTAGGCATAAACTCAATTATCACCAACATGATGTGCGTGATGACCTAGCTGAATAGTTGAAACCCAGAAATTGGATTGTTGTTGCTTGTGATTCTCAGGCCAGATTTATAGCTTTGTCTTTGTTGAATCTTGATTTGAGTTTGGATTCGAAAGCTATGGATTCGGTTAAAGGTGAAATGTGTAAGAGACACATTGATTATACGTTGTGGTTAAGGAGATTGGGATGAAGACTTTTTTTTCCAATGATTGGGATGAAGCTTGATTAGGGTTCATTTTTAGTTTTAATTTTAATTTTAATTCGAGTAAAAGATGAATTTTAAATTTAAATTTTCTCCAATTCTATAACTAGAAAATCATGTTGTTTTTCTTACTTTAAAACAACTTGTTTTCTTTTTTATTTTGACAACAACAACATATAGTCTTGAGTATCAAAAACGACGTCATTTTGCTTAATTAGTCCGTTTTTCAACAGAGACAAACGGAGTCACATCAACGATATACATAAGAGTTATTTAGTAGATGATTTTTGAGTTCATGGGTTCACTTGTACAATTTTGCATTGAGAAATGATCTTAAACAAACAAAAAAGTTCCATGATTTTTTATCAAAAAAAAACCCTATATTATACATAAAACTTTAATAGGTTTATTGTTTTCTAATAAACCTACCCAAATTTGCTTCCTATAAACTAGTGGGTGAAAGAATCAATGAATCATGCCAGAATCTACGCTATCTAATTAGCAAAAACATTATTATTTACCGTAGATCTTACTTTTCACTGTTCGAAGAACATGATGATGACAGAAAAAGCTTAGTTGAGAGTTGAAAACAGAGCAAAGTAGCTATTACTAATTAGTCTTTTGATCTTTCTTTCACATGACCTGGTCGGATTTGTTTTTTTTTTTTTTTTTTTTTCCTTTTTCTTATTCTGATCACTACGGTCCAATTTCAATTAACTTTCGCCGAAGTTAAAGAGGTAGATAAATTAAACAAAGAAAAATAAATATAGTTGAGAAAGTTTTTTTTTTAAATACTTATAGTTTAAACTTCACACGAAATTATTTTGACCCAAAAAAACAGACTAATATAGTTAGTCAGAAACAACACATAATTATACACCCAGTTAGAATTACACAAACTATTTGGTAAATATTATATAAAATCGTAAATTACTAATTGTTTGAATCTTAAATTCAAAATGGAGATCACATTTTTACCAAGAAAATAGTAATTAAGTAGTTTTGTTAAAAAATTAATGTAGTGGATTTTAACGAGTGTCAAATACACGTTATAAACCTCTATTTTTCACTAGAAATTTATGATAGTCATAATCATTTTTTAATAAGCTCCATCTCTTTTAAAATTAAGACTAATGTTCATTACCAATGATCCAGTGCTCATGAATATACACTGAATTTTCTCCAACAGTAATGATCTCTACAAATTTCACACAAGTTAATGGAAATTGCAGAATTAACCATTTACAACCAATTTAAATCACATTTTGCTCGTGATTAATAATATTTTACTCTATACATCCTTGAACTCGAGTTCAGACCCAGGACGACTCGGTATAATGACTCAGCCACCTTTCACGGCCATCTCCGTTATATCCGCCACCGCGTCAGTAAACTCGCCGCCTCACCAATAAATAAATAGAAAACAAAATAATCCGAGTCAATGACGATTATTCAAAATTGGCTTGGGTACATTTTTTGGCTCGTGCCGAGTCAAACCGGTCGGAATCGGTTATCTCTCTTTTTAATTTTTATTGGTCTATACACTCAGTACGACGCCGTCAAGTGATCTCACCAGACGGCTTTTTCAGAGACGCCGTCAAGTAACGGCCGAGATTGAATCCATAAATCTAGCTTGCTTCTGAGCCCCACGTGGCAATTCTTCTGGAAATCATCTGGACAAGTGAACCGTCTTGACCGGGTTGAATCAGACCGGGATATAAACCGAATCGATTCTTCGAAAACCGATTCTTCACAAGGGAAAACCAACGGACCTTGGTTCGCGAAACCGAACTCTTCCTCAGCTTGGACCAAAAGATTCCTTAGGATTGGATGGTTCAGATACGTCGCACGCACCACAAATCTCCTGCAACTGCTCCCAACATAGACCGCCACGTGTCCTGACGGCACATCCGACGGTACACAACTGCTGAAAGAAGAAGACATCCTCGCTTGATCACGCCACCGTCGAAGCATCTGCCTCAGCCTCACAATGTGACGGATCTTACTACATTTTTCAAGACCTCCAGCCATTTTTTCCGGCTATGAACTTTAATCTGCTTATAGAAACTTAAGCGAGAAAGAGAAAATATCAGAGGGATTTTGAGTTTTTGGGAGGGAGGGACGAGATTTATATAGTAAAGGGGAAATTTTAATGCCACTGGTTTTTGAGATATTTACGAAATTACCTACGTAATCCTTCAGGCTATATTCCTTTCCATGATGCATTAAGAATATAAAGATTGGTAGATTAATTATTATTTAGGAAATTTAATTTTAAATCATTTTGTTTTTAAAGAAAGATAAGATACGAATCATATGATCCTTAAGAGGAGTCTCAAAGAATTTTTAGTATGTTTTTTTCTTCTTAATACATTGGATGGTGCATAAGGTTTGATACAACAGATGACAAGATTAGACATGTGAATATTATTAATTAGTGGTAGATTATGGTTCATGTATTATAATCAAAGGTTTTGATGATTATGGTAATGAATATATCGATCATGGAAATAAATTTAAAACTGTCATTGCATATAAAGGATTGATTAATACTTGAATAAAGAAGTTTCGCTTTTGAAAAAAAAAGAAAGAGATGGTAGAAAAATAAGAAGATGCATGTGCTAGTGTTGGATAAGACGACTGGTCTTCGGACAAGACTTCAAACATCACCTTGGAATTTGATTATGAACATATTTAGAGGTACTTTCTATCTTTATATCCATGTTTTTGTTTGATTATATAGTCGAAGTGTTCATATGTTAAAAGCAATTAACCTGACGAGAATCTATGTATTGATCTCAAAGTATAGGCAGTAATGGTTCATATCTACCATATATAGGTGGACACGCAAATTCGACTAATTATTGGTTCTCTCAGTTATTTTATCTGATTTTCAATATAGTAAATTCACAAAAAGAGAAAGAAAAAAATATAATGCAAAAATGTGATATCAATAGTTTTCAGGTAGATTTTTATTTTTTTTGTTGATAAAGTACAGGAAGACTAGTTAAAAAAAAAAAAGAACCGGACGCACAGTCGTTTTTGTGATCGAGCATCCTTAGGTTTAATTGGCTTTTATTTACTTGTGATTCCGTGAAAGACAACAATTTGAATGATATACGATTCAAGCTAACAAGGATTTAGAACGTGGCTAATATCTTAGAAATTAGTGTTATGAGATGAAATTTGACAAATTAAGCTAACAAGGATTTAGAACATGGCTCATATCTTAGAAATTAGTGTTAATTATGGCATGAATTTAACTGCAACTAACGCATTAACCGAACATAACCGAACAGATTATAGTATTTCTTTTGGATTAAAAAAAGAAGATTAAAGTGCTTTTAACATCAATTATATAAAGTCAAGATAGTTCGTGCTCGTAAAAACATGTAGAGCCATTAGCCACAGCGGCCGCTTGAGGGTCAAAACTTTTATATATGTATAATAAACGTAAAAATACATTACATAATCTATGAATATTAAACTTTGTCTTTATCGTACAAATTAATTTCGGCGCACGGAAGTGGGAGAATTTTATGTTAAATAAGAATAAATGAAACCCACCACATGGGTAGCTGGGAAAAGGTAAGAAAATAATTTTAAATTGTATATTCGATTTAATACTATATAAACATTAGAAAACTATTTAATACTATAATACTATAGACGCAGTTAGGATTAAACTGAAGATGCTCAAAGTTTACGAAGAAAATAAGAAATAGTAGAAAATGATGTAATAAGGCGTACCACACCAAAACACATATTTCTGTAGTTTACAAATGTGTCCATGCCCCCATGTGCGAGAATGTCCCATCTCCAGTTATTTTCTATTTTATATTAGAAAAAACTGTAAATTTAATTACAAATTTCTACTTTTATTCCTATAACATACATTTTCATGTAATTAAATGCTTAAATCATAAAAAAAGCTTAAATCATTATGCATTGTAACCGTCGGTGTAATCTGATGTACTCATTTCTTTAAATCCTTAAAATTCCAGATTATGTTATAAAAATTAAACTGGGAAGTTTATCTTTGATAATCTTATGGAGTATAATATTATTATTGAGTTGTGTAATTATGTTTAATTAGAAAAATAAATAAATAAACATGAATACGTAAATTATTCTAAATCTTTTAATTCTTATCATAAAAGGATTTCTAGATATTTTTCGGTTTGGATTTTACAGATATATATCTTTAAAATGTTATTTTCAATAAACGAAATGAACGATCCATAATAATCAATTCGTAAAATACATATCTTATTCCTCAAATTATCTTCCATAACCTTCAATATAATTATAAACTACATTGTTGTTGTCCACAGAAAGGAAAATAAAATAAAATATTGTTATTTTTTTTATCTTCACTTCGAACCCTCGTTGCATTGCAATAATTAAGTTAATAAATTTATCACTGTAAGGAATATAAAATCGTTGATCAATAATGAACTCCACACTTCAAGTTCCTATCACTCCTACATATCACATTTTCCGCATGTGGCATGATAAACCTTGCGATATATTCACTTATCATATTAATTTAGTCGAATATTTCAAGCATATATGTAACATATTGAAATACAATTTTGAAAGAGATGATTGAAGCCTTGTTTTAAATCAATAATATTGATAAATTCAAATTAATAAAGGTGGGTCCAAAATACAAATTGTGGAAGCTAGGATGCATCCCCCCCATGCGACGATACGTTCTCACCCCACTTGTTGGGTTTTAAGGATATTCTCATTTAATTTTATCTCCCTAAGCAAATCTTTCTCATTATTGCTTGGTTATTATAAATCCAGCTCAATTTATAATATATATTTTCTCCATAAATATAATTACAAGAGAGTCGATCGTATGCTATGAATCGGCATCGGATTGTCTCTTTCTGCCTCCTTGCACCAAATTGCATGTTACCAAATTGCATTAACATGCACGCACAATTTGAGGAAATAAATATATAGTATGGGATCAAACAATATGTTAAATCGCCTAATTTGTTTTTACTTGGACACAAATCTCATCAAATAACATCTTTGTGTAATGTCATTTGTTGAAGCAACAATATCATATAAATCTTAAATTAGTCACCATATATATCAGCAGAAAATTCGATTCTTTATATTATAAGATGTTATTAAAAATATATTTTATATGTCTTTTTGTTAAAACTTTTGCACATCATTATATTTATTTATATAACTGATAACAATTAACTGATAACTTAAGTGGAAACGTCTACTTACTCTAGGCGCTGAATATGGTAATGTACTGATGTGAACTGTGGACCGACTTTAGGTCTATTTAACGATGACATGTTCATGTCCGAAGATGACATGGCGTCCTTCTGATCAAACTGGGAGCCACGATGTCCGTGCCAGCTAATCTAGCAGTTAAAATGTTGACCGACAGGTGACCCCTCTTTCTCAGTCCAAAGGTTTAAGCCACTGTTAAAAAAGGTTCGGTAAGACGGAGCTCCGTTGTACAGAGTTACCGTCACGGACCGTACACTCCGTCGTTTCCCTTCTCTGTTTTTTGTTTTGTTTTTTAAATATAAAATTTAAATACGTCTAATATTTCAGTTAAATTTACGCATTAGGCAATAGCCAAATAGAGTGATTAGCCACAAGCATAAAGGATGATGAACCTGATCAAAGTTTCGTTTCCTCAATGTTTTTTTAAATTAAGTTAATCTAGCTTTTTTCGAGTGAAATTTGTCATTCTCCACTCATTTTTTATATAAAGAAAACATGTATTAAAAAAATATCATATGACGCGTAAAACACAAAAACATAAGTTCGGATAATAGTTTGCTAGTGTACTTTATAAAAGCCTATTCGGAATCTTAAGGTTTTATTTATTTGCATCATAGATTTAACTTTTATCTTTATGTCGAGTTAATTAAATTTAAATTTAATCATTGCTTTACGTTAAGTGTGAATAAGAGTGAGACATAAAAATGCACATGCAATGTTTAGTTAATAAAGCATCAAGAAATGCTAATCAGGTTTATGCTTTGGATTTATTTAGTCAAACGTATATCGGCATCTCTATCACCTTATCAGATGTCGCCACTTCTCTATCTCCCCTCCTATTTTCTTTATTAATAAATATTTATAATTTATATTCAGATGAATGTCTTGTTTATAATTTCATAGCTTCAGCAGTACAAATTGGTACAATCAGTGATTTCAGTATACAAACTCATTAATAGATCGATGAGTCGGGCCATGGGTCTTTTAGATCTACGTGATTATTTCATATATATATATATAAACTTTTAAATTTTTAGTACTGTACAATACCATACTCGAAATCCAAATTTGGTCAAATTTCAAATTTTCATTAGAGAGTTTATATAGACGTCTCTATATTATTGTTTCTGTAAAATATTTGATCACGTCTATATATAGACATTAAAAATCATTAAACATCACGTACGTCTATATTACTTCCAAACCTCTTCTCAGGCACATAATTTTTATTCCAGCAACATATAGATGCTTCAAGTTCGACAATATTGTCTTTAGCAAATTTTCATATTTTAAAATTTTACATTTTTTTTTGGAAATACTATTTTAAAATCACTTCTTTTCTATGTAAAATCATTGTTCCTCTTCCTTATTGTTAAAGTTGCTAGTTTGATTTTTCGAATATCTAAACTCTAAATCATGAAATATAAAGGTTAATTCTTAACTTTCGTCTTCAATCTTAACATTTATATAATCTTTTTTGTTTAAAACATTTATATAACTGAGATACATTTTTCAGCTACCATATGAGCAAACTCCTCTCTTTTTTTTTTCTTTGTTAATAACTCCTCTCTCCTCTCTTTCTTACTGCTTAGAATTGGGAGAGAAAATGAGAAACTTAAGAAGAGAAAACTTACAAGTTACAAGGGTTAAAAAAATTAAAATAGAAGAAAATCCGTTATTTAAATGAGATTATAAAGAGGTACTATTTAGCAAATTAAATTATAATAATATGTTTTTTGGGGGTCATATTATTATAAAAATATGTTATATATCCACACCAATAAATTCCTCTAAAACTACTAGGCAAAACAACTGGAAATGGTTTTGAATCTGTGGGTACTATATGATTGTGACGCAGACGTATTTAATAAAAGACATCATAATTATTTATTTAACTTCCTATGATTTATATATATATATATAAATTATAGGAAGTTAAATAAATAATTATATATATATATATAAATTATGTATCACCGAAAAAAAAATATGTAACACTAGATTTGGTTACCTCATGCGTTGTACAATGAAAACAAAAGAGGCAAAAAGGTATAAGATAATTTATAGTATAATAAATGAAGTTTAAAGAGAAAAGCAAAAGACACAGCCTTGCGCTGCAATTATTCGATGATAATTTATCATATAAAACTGGTTTTGGTAGAAATGATATTTGTTATGGAGCGAATGAATAAGTAGGCAGTGACGTATGTGATTTCCTAATAAATTAGTTCTAATTTGGGATTCTACATTGAAAAATTTGAAGTACGTGCTACAACACTTAAATAACGAAAATGGAACTTGATTAGTAAAAGGCACTAGAGTAAATATATAATAATTAACATCTAACTTTTATTGGAAAATGATTAATCCTCACATTGAACCTACAAGTACGTCAATGTTAAGCCGGTCCATAGACCAGCTCACCAAAATGTTTATCTATGAAAAAGAATAATTTGGACGCTTTAGTTTAAATGATATTTTATTGTTTGTTAATGATTAAGTCTCTCATTGAAAACCAAAAACAAAAAAAGTCTCTCAATATTATATCTTAATAAACTTAAATCCTTCTTTTTTCCGTTTATATTATAGCGTAACATGTCACAGCAATCACAACTTTTATTTAGAACTCTAGCTAGGTAAAATTTTGTATGTATTTAATATTTCAAATCAGGTCATTCAAACAAGGATTGTAGAGTTTAGTTGTTTATGTTCAAACTAATAAGAATTCAAAGTATTTTTAACAAAAAAAAAAAGAATTCAAAGGATATTTTATGCGGAAATCTAATATATGTGAATTTGCACCTTGTACATATTGCACTTGAGTTTGATGGACAAAGAGAGGAATGAGCTAGCCGAGCTAAGTAAGGAGGGCATGTAACCCGAATAGGGACAATAACATGGTGGGACATTGGTTCGGGTCCACGGGTCGGATATGGTGTTGGCATGTTTACGAGCTGTCCAATTCAGGAAAAAAAAAGAAAAGGAAATGAGTTTCTATTCTTAACAAAAAAATCGGTTAAACGAAGCATGTTGGATAATACGTGAATCTGTGACTACTCAGTTTTTTCAGATGATAATAGGTGACACAAGTGTATAAATTTTGTATTGAAAAACGATTGGTAGCACAATAGAGAATACACTCGGTGTGTTCATTACAGTTATTGGCCTAATGAGTATCAAATTAGGGGTGTACAAATGAAAATTCGGAGATTAAAATTTTACCAGAACGAGACTAGTAAATAAAACGACCGGACGGAAATTATGTTTATCTTTAGATTAAACAGTGCAATCGAAATTTTAAAAGATGAAACAAATGTTTTTTTTTGGTGAACCGATCGGGCCAGTATAATTGTAAATATACTATTTTCACAATAACTTTAAATTCAATACCACACTTCCAGTTTTTCTTTTGCATTCTAAGCTAAAAGTAAACACTTTTTTTTTTGGGGTGAGTTATATGACAGTACTGATAGTGAATTCGAAAGTACATGAGAGTGCCCATAAAAAGCCATGCATTTAGTCATCTTTAAAGCTTATTATCATTTACTGCAAAATTGCTCGAAATTGTTTGGATGTGAACTAATATCTATTGTTTATTGGTATTGTTATATGATTGGAGGTCTGAGAGTTATCGAATCGTCACCGTGGATGCAATTTGTAAGCATGTATATCTCCTATATGATTGGGACTGTGGAATTCATTCACACCACCAATGTATCACATGATCAATCACAAGTAGTAGTTGAACAATATTCTATATTCACAGAATCACAATAACCTTCATTGTCAAAAGCATCTATCATAATGGTAATAATAAATTGATAGAAAAATAATAATATCATATATGGTATGGACCTATATATGGTTGTGAGGTTTTGAACCACTTGATATAAACAGCAGTAACTAATCATTGGATTAAAATATCTGCATTCGCATAGAATAGTGATAATTCAAAATTGTTGAGAAATAATGTTAGTATGTAACATCTAATATGGATCAAAAGAAAAAAACATCTGATGGAGATATTTTAACGGAAACGTCTAGATTAGTAGCTTAGCCGTTAATTAGCTCTTTCCCTTAGCATATGAAGTTTGGCTCCTCTCCCTTTTATGGGATAAATAAATAAAATTTTGTGACCATTAAAATTATGCAGTATTTTATATCATACGCTAAATTGTTTATATTATGTGATTGCATGTACACGTTGCAGTACACGATGGTTTGGAGTCCCCCAATCATTGAGTTGTTATGATTAAACATTAACTCTTGGAGCAGTTAGGCACATGAATCACTGCAAGTAGAAATACTAATTAGGGTGTTATTGTTGAATACAATGGACGAATCATTAAATAATATAACTTGGAATCAAAAGTAAAAATCAAGAAATGGTAGAGTAGTACCTTTTATTTTGGTCATCAGAAATTTCAAGTTTGGTTATGCATGGGATCGTAGAAAATATGATTGGTTACGAGATTGAAGAATGATTCTTTATCGATCATATATAGTCTATCTTGTAGACTATCCAATGCCTAAGGTCTATTCGATCTTGTTATGCTTGCTACAAAACGATCTAGAGATTTTCCTACTTTGCAGAAAACGCTAATAGTTTGTCATACGGGTCAAGGTTTAGATGAACAATTCGACTTAACTTACCACAATGAAACTATAGATATATGTCAATGATCAGATCGTCACTATCAAGAATCGTTCCTGAGAAGTAGGAGATATAGTTACATCAGATATCAAATACCGAATCATATTAAAGAAAAAGAACTCTTAACCAAATATTCCATCTACATATATTTAAATACATTTTAAAAATATCTAACAATCTCATGATCAAGATCATAAGATCTTAAGGGCCAGTCCTTAATCTATTTTATATGATATCAAATCAAATACGTCTGCGTCACAATCAAGCACCATAACATACAGGTAGCTAGAGAGAACACGAGAGAAAACTATTTAATAAACTATTGTAGAGACGAGAGATTCTCTAAAACCAATTTTTGCTTAACTGGTTTGAAGTATGTGGACCGGTCCGGTCTGGAGTTAGACTTATTAGATTCAAAAGCTGAAAAAAAAAAAAAAAAAAAACACGGATCAGTCCATGGGGCCTGATTTAGACTTCTTTCAAGTGTTTGGTGACTTTACTGACTTTTGCTTCTACGTTTCTAAGGTTTTTCTTCAACGTGCGGAGTTTTATGTTGTGGCTTTGGCGATAATGGGCTTCTGGCCTTATTTCAAGTGGGCTATAATTAACCGACTAAACTTTTTCACTATAAATACAGTAGTTTGTCTTTACTTTTCTCATAAGTTAAACAACACAACATTTCCTTTTGCGATTTCTTTCTCTGATTAAGTCTCTTCGTTTTAACGTTTAGATTTCTTGAAGTTATGGCTCGTACAAAGCAAACCGCGAGGAAATCTCACGGAGGGAAAGCTCCGAGGAAGCAGCTCGCAACCAAAGTTTGTTTCTTAGCTTTTGATATTTGTACTGGTTGAGAATCTAGGGTTTCAAATTTGGTTGTGAATTCTGATTTTGATGTGATTGATTGTTTAATTTCTAACATAGATAGCGAGAAAATCTGCGCCGACCGCCGGAGGCGTCAAGAAGCCTCACCGTTACCGTCCTGGTACCGTCGCTCTTCGGTAATATCATGATTTCTCCTTTTTTCAATTCACAATCTTTGTTCGAAATATTTCGTCTTCAATTCTTTGAAATCAATTATGTTGTTTGATGAAATAGTGAGATTCGTAAATACCAGAAGAGCACTGAATTGTTGATTCGTAAACTTCCTTTTCAACGTCTTGTTCGTGAAATCGCCCAAGATTTTAAGGTAATTTTGTCTTCAATTCATGATTCTGAAATTGATGAATGCGTATGATCATTGACTATAATTTCGAAAATTGAATATGTAGACGGATCTGAGATTCCAGAGCCATGCAGTGTTAGCTCTTCAAGAAGCTGCTGAAGCATATTTGGTGGGTTTGTTTGAAGACACAAATCTTTGTGCCATTCACGCCAAAAGGGTTACAATAATGCCGAAAGACGTTCAGTTGGCAAAACGTATTCGTGGAGAACGTGCTTAATTAGAGTCGATAATCAGCCCTATTATTAGGGTTTTGTTAGTGTTTCAATTTGTTTTTGTTAGTTTCCTTTTTTCTTTGGTTGTCTATTAATCTCTCGATTGGTTACTGGAATATGACACTCTACTCTTATTTCTCTAATAAGATCGAATTGAAGGTGTTATCATTGTTCTTGGATGTGTTTCTCAATTGCGAAAATTATCAATCCAATCTCGGATCGGATTGCCAATAAGAATGAACTGTACATTCTTTGGGTTAAACAAACTTGTTGGGCTTTATAAGAATGTTAATCATTCAAAATTGTTGAGAAATTATGTTAGTATGAAAAATCTAATGGATCAAAAACAATTTACTGTTTTAATGTTATTAATGGAGAACATTAAATAGTACAGTACCTTTTATTTTGGTCAATAAAAATTTGTTTACGGGATCGTAGAAAATATGATTGGTTACGAGATTGCAGAATGATTCTTTATCGATCATCGTCTATCTTGTAGAATCAGCCCACATAATCAATCTGGGCTCAAATATAGGCATACTCATTTAACTTTTAAGATGTGAATTTCCTAATAACACGTTTTAAGGAGAGGCCCATGTAGCTAGATGCCGACTAATATAATCTTTAACCGACTTAACACAACAACCCCCTCCACTATAAATACATTCATCTTTTGTTTTTTATTTTTCCAAACTAAACAACAAAACTTTCATACTTTTGCGATTCATCTCTTTGATTTAGTTTTTCTTTTTCATTTCCACAAGGGCCACAACTCTCAGATTTTTCGAAGAAACTATGGCTCGTACGAAGCAAACCGCAAGAAAATCATACGGACCAAATGCTCCAAAGAAGCTGCTGGCCAACAAGGTATGTTTCTTAGTTTTGAATTTCTGTAATGGAAAATGAAAATCTAGGGTTTCAAATTTGGGTTTGGATTTTTAGTTTGTTATGATTCATTGTGTAATTCGTAACAAAGGCGGCAAGGAAATCTGTGCCGACCAACGGAGGAGTCAAGAAGCCTCACCGTTACCGTCCCGGTACCGTCGCTCTTCGGTATTTCACAATTTCTCTTTCTCAATTTATAATCGATGTTCGAAATATTCCGTCTTCAATTTTTTCTCTCTTGATGAAACAGTGAGATTCGTAAATACCAAAAGAGTACTGAGTTGTTGATTCGTAAACTTCCCTTTCAACGTCTTGTTCGTGAAATCGCCCAAGATTTTAAGGTAATTTTGTCTTTAATTCATCCCTCTTCTTAGAAAACTCAAACCCTAGCTATTATATGAAGAATAAGTGTATGATCTTGGACTCTAATTTCATAAATTGAATATGTAGACGGATCTGAGATTCCAGAGTCATGCAGTGTTAGCTCTACAAGAAGCAGCTGAGGCATATTTGGTCGGTTTGTTTGAAGACACAAATCTTTGTGCCATTCATGCCAAGAGGGTTACAATAATGCACAAAGACGTTCAATTGGCAACTCGTATTCGTGGAGAACGTGCTTAGATCGATGATCATCAGTCATCACTATTATTTTATCGTTGTGTTAGTACTTCGATATTTTTTTTTTGCTCTTTGAGATGGATTGGTTATTGGAATCTGATACCGTTATTACACTCTTATTTCTCTAATAAGATCGAATTGATGGTGTTATCATTGTTCTTGGATGTGTTTCTCAATTAGAAAGATTATCATTGTTTCTATTTTGTTGCCTCTATTTGTTTAGATATATAAAATCGGAGACAGTTTATACTTTGATGTTCTGAGAATCATAAACTATGATTTCAGAACTCCTAATTGAAAGATAATAAGACACCAGATGAAGGAGCTGCTGAATAATATTTCTTATTTCATTCTCGATTAATTTCTGCAATTTTACAAGCTGTGCCTTTATAGGCAAGTTATCGTTGATGCAGAGCATTGAGAGTGGGCTTCACGATCTGTTTCTTCTTCTCGTAACTTGTAGTGGGCTTAGTTATATCTTGGCCCAAATTATTTTCGTTTTCTGAAACCTTGTTGTTTTGATCCTTTCTTGAGACAAGCAGCATTTGATGAACCCTCTATCTGAACTCGTGTATTTGATCCTTGTACTGATGGCTCAAAGTGGAGACGTGCAGGACAGTAAGAATCTAAGTTGGATCATATGACGTAACTCACTTGGTAGTTTTTATCTACTCACTAGGTAGTTTTTTTTTTTTGTCTTTTGGAATCTGTCGTTTCTCTTCTTGTGGTCTTTTGGAACCTTCGTGACGTTCCTTTTTGGGATTTTCCAATTAAATTTGAAAATCCGCAAGGAATAAGTTTAGCATCATTCCCTTACCCACGTTCTCGTAATTCCCTTTGTTATAGTGTAATAAACAAATCAGAGATTTCGTATCCTTTTTTAAACCATTAAACTTTCACGTAGCAATAAAGTATCTAACATGAGATGTCAAACACAAGATCAAGTCTTAAACAACAATATTTTTAAAATGCAAAATTATCCAATGTTTTAGGTTTAAATAAAAAAAAAAAACCATACATGAAATGATGATGATCACTTTCACTGTAGACGTATCCAAATACCTTCACTCGGTATATCTTGGTTCAACACGACAACCATGTAATAACCGGGCGGAGCAAGACTCGGAGAATTTGGCATCCTAACCCTAACCTCATATAAACTGCTGAATATTCCAAGCCTCGAAGAAGAGATATGATCAAGAACCAATAGTCTTTGATTCATCGAGAAGGAATGTGAATTAAACGAAGGAAACACCATCGTCACTTTAACCGGACTTTTCACCCTTCTGGTTACAGGAAACCTCAGCCTCAAGACTCTACCGTAATTAATCGTTGACTGTGGTCTAGGATCAACAATCATTGGACGAAGACTCGAGTACTGACACTACAAGAAAACACGCTAGAATAGACGGAAAAATCCGTCGGAAATCCGTCGGAATTGGCCAATTCCGACGGATTTTTCGGTCTGTTCTATCTCGTCGAAAATAAAAATTCTGTCGGAAATAGTCCGACGGATTTCCGACGGACACATTCCGACGGACATATTTCCGACAGATTTCCGACGGACATATTTCCGACGGATTTCCGACGGACATATTTCCGACAGACAAATTTCAGATGGATTTCTGACGGATTTCTGACGGATATATAATTTTATTAATAATATTTAATTTATTGTAATTAATATTAATTAATTGTAATTAATTATAATTAATATATAAAATTAATTCGGAATAAATATAAATTAAGATTTAAAATTATAATTATAAATAAATTATAATTATAAAATTTTAATTACAATTACAATTAAAATAAAAATAAAAAATAAAAATAAAAAATTCTTCTTCTTCTTCTTCTTCATCTTCATCTTCATCTTCATATTAATTAATTATAATTAATTATAATTAATGTATAAAATTAATTTAGAATAAATATAAATTAAGATTTAAAATTTTAATTATAAATAAATTTTAATTATAAAATTTTAATTATAATTACAATTAAAATTAAAATTAAAATAAAAATCTTCTTCTTCTTCTTCTTCTTCTTAAAATACTAACAATTTCTAATTTTGGTATATATGATATATATAACAAGGTTTTGGAATTTTCCGACGGATTTCCGACGGTTTTGTGGTTTCATGTGTCTCGTTCTAAGGTTTAGTCTGGCATATGACTTGACAAGCCGAAAAAACAAATTCCGTCAAAAATCCGTCAGAAAATTTTAGATGGATTTCCGACAGAATATAAATCTGTCGGAAAATTTCAGATGGATTTCCGACGAAATCGTCAATTTCTGATGGATTTCCGACGGAATATAAAATCGTCAGAAAATTTCATACGGAATATAAATCTGTCGAAAAATTTCAGACGGATTTCCGACGGAATCATCAATTTCCGATGGATTTCCGACGAAATATAAATCCGTCAGAAAATTTCAGACGGATTTCCAACGGAATTGTCAATTTTCATGTCTATCGAAAATACGTCGTAAATCCGTCGAAATTTTCCGACGGATTTATATTCCGTCAGAAATTCTATCAGTTTTGCTAGGGGTGGGCCTTCGGGTCAGGTTATTCGGGTCGGGTCAGACCGAACCGAAACATTCGGTTTCGGATTCTGATTAAAGATGAGTCATAAACCGATCGGAAGCAATTTAATAAGAAATCGGTTGTCGGTTCGGGTCGGTTCGGATGATGATAACCGATCGGTTTAATCAGATTTAGGGAGACATATAAACGAAAACCCTAGATCTATTCCTTTCATTCTTCCTCCTTTGCAACTCTTCTTCTTCTTCGCTTCATCTTCTTCTTCAATCTCTTCTTCTTCGCTCTTCTTCTATCTCTTCTTTTATTTCAGTCTTCTTCTTCGATGATCTCTTCTTCTTATTTCTTCTCCTTCTTCACTTCTCCTTTCCTTCAATCTTCTCGAATTGAAACCACAAGAGAACCTCGTCATCTCATCACTTTTGCTTCTCCACTTCATTCACAGTAACTCGGGTAAGAACCCTAATCGCGAGTTTTGATTTTTGAATTTGGGGGTTTTTAAATCAAAATAGGTTTTGGGTTTTATATGTATTTGTAAACGCGGATTTCATGTTCATTTCTACTTTTAATTGTTTGATTCTCTTGTATTCGATGCATACTTCTTGTTAATCAGTCTTTTAATTTTAGTTTGTGTATTTGTTATATTTACAGATTTGGTGGCTTGGAAAAGTGTAATGGCAGCGAGAACGCGGCGGCGGCCGTGCCCGTAACTCTTTACCGCATCCACGCAAAACCCTATTTTTATTGGATTTGGGGCTTTTGGGCTTTTAATTAAGTTTGTATTTGTTATTGGGTTTGTTATTTCATTTGTATTGGATTGTTATTGAAATCGAATCTGTAATAATTCCATAGAACCGAACCGAATAAAATTGATTCCGAACCGATTAAACCGAATCAAAAAATTTCGGTTTAATCGGATCAAATAAAATCTCTAAGAACAGAACCAAATTAACTGGATTCCGAACCGATTAAACCGATTCAAAATTTCGGTTTAATTCGGATAACTTTTCAAATCACATTAACCCGAATTATCCGACTAAACCGAACCGAATATACCGAGTAAACCGATTGCCCAGCCCTAGGTTTTGCGGTAAATTTTTTGTAGTGTGAGGTTCCAAAAAAGACGGTGAAAACACCTCCAAACTAAGCTCCGTCGGGAAAAACACACCGGTGAAATTGTAAAACGCATGTGGATTACTCCCTCCGACAAGAACTCTCCCGTCACGAAGTAAAATAGCGGTTGAATGGTACATTCTCGGAATAGTGTTTGCGTTCTGAACTTCAAATCTTGAACCGACCGGTTTATCAGGATGGTAAAGAACAGGATTTAAAACCGGTTCACGACCAAGCTCCCAACCAGCTGACCCTGAAGATCCACCGTTAATTAACAGAACATATCCGTCAGGTAAAAGAATCATGTCTCCATTTACTCTAGCTATCGGCATCTTCTCAACAACCCATTGAGGATTCGCGTCGTTGATCTTGATCCTCGCACACGTGTCAAACGCTTTCACAAAAGTATTCTTCCTTAAAGCGAGGTCGTAAGAACCTTTCGGTGCACCTCCACACACCAGAACCTCTAACTCAACGATGTCCGCTTCAAGATTCTTGATCGGGAGTAGAACAGCTGATCCTGTGCTTGGATAGCTTCTTGGATCGCCTCCAGGGATCTTTGGATAACATTTTACAACAGTGTTTTTGGAGTAATCGAGCAAGATGGCTCTGTTGTTGGCGAATATGAATAAGTTTCCATCGTTGTTGAGGAAAACGTAAGGGTAGAGATTGTTTTCGTCTTGACCATCGCTGGTTTCGAGTAAAAACGGTAAAGTGTAGAGATTTGGAGCGTTTGTTTTAGGGAAAAACTCGAAATTGAATTCACCTCGACCTCCGAGTATGATCTGACGACCGTCAGGGAGAACATGGTTCGAAGCGTACCATCTTCTTGCAGCGAGACCGTTATCAACTTCTGTCCAATCGCAATAATCGAAAATGGTGTTGTCGCAAGGAGTGAATAATCTAACTTTGCGTTCTCCTTCTTTATCTCCTCCGGTTTGTAGAAGAGTGTCGTCGGGAGTGACTCCACCTAGAGCCGTTCCTAGAGATTTTAGGACCCTAGGCCAAAAATAATAATACTCTACATGATTTGTTAATACTAATTTTAAGTTTAAAATAATTGTAATTAATATATTTTCTATATGATTATGATAATGAATTATGAAATTTGTGAATAATATTTTTCTAAGAAAAAAACTATAAAAGGATCATAAAAGAAACTAAATTGATTTTTTAAAATTATGTTTGTAAAAAATAATTAAAATAAATTATTGGTAAAATTTATAAGTAAGAGTAATTAAAGAGTGAATGAAAATAAAAAGTATGGCAAATATAAGAAAATAAACATGTATTGGCCGCAAAAATTAATTATGAACAATGAAAGATTTAAAAAACCAATGATAAGGATTTGAAACTGAATGGGGATATACTTTGAGGTAACTTTAAAACCATTAGATCACTAAATATTTTGATAGTTAGGGCCCTAAAATTTTATAAATAAAACAGGGACCTAGGCGAATGTTTAAAATTTTCCTTCCTAGGCACGGCCCTGAGTCTCCACCTGAGGAACACCAAGTGTTGGATTGGACTGTTAAAGGACGGATACGGTTCAAAGCGACGTCGTATTCGATAGAGTGTGCAGTGCAGTCACGTGTTGAAACGACGTCGTTTGGGCTCCGTTAGGGAGATAGATGTTTGAAGGACCAAAGTTGCTTCGGTCGAACATTATGACACAGTCGTTGTGGAGGAGCTGCGAGTGCATTGCTGAGATCCCGACGTTTCGTAGGAGAAGCTGCCATGTTCCTCCGCCGCTGGATGCCACGTGGCACGAGAGGAGGAGGAAGAGAGTGAAGTAACGGAGGATTTGGGTTGTGGCTTGTGTAGCCATTATTTGCTTGGTTGTTTTTTTTTAAAAAAATTTTTATTTTCTAGTCTATGATCATGAGCTCTACTTTATACAAGGTTTGGAAGAAAAATGTGAATTGTTAAATGCAAAGACGTTACTAAAGTATATTATGCTAATTAGAAAAAAATATTCCTAAATTTTATCATGCCAAATTTCCTGTTTTTGTACTTAAGGAGAGAAACTTGTGGTAATTTTATTTGATGCCAACAAAACAAATTGGGAATATTATTTAAAATTACCTAATATGGACAAGATAAAAAGCTCAAATCTTGCCAGTATTTTTCTATTTGTTCAAAAATGGAAAGCTATTTAGTGAAAATTGACTATTGAACAACTTGCGTAAAAATTCCACCTGTACTCTAATGTGTTAAATCCGAAATCTTCCAATTATAATTAATAAAAAACGTGTTAGGCAAATGTGAGTTAAAATTAACTGACGGTAAAATAGAGAGAATGTGATCCAAATAAATAAGAATAAAAGGAAAACGATTTCTTAAAATAAAATGGAAAATATATCAGAGATTATATTATATATAGAATCGGTGAAGCATGGATCAAAGAAAGAGACTCAGCTTGTATAAGCTATGTTCATTGCTTCTTAAGCTTTAAAGGCTTCCTTGCGTGTCAAGCTCATCGAATCGCTCACAAGCTCTGGAAACAGAACAGGAGCTGGGACTAATTCTTTTGCACTATGAGCTAACTAAACACACATATTTTTTTTGGTGAGTTCTATGACAATACTGTTAGTGAATTCGAAACGTAACGAATAATAAATTCGTTTAATTAGGAAAATGGGAATGAAAGGGATCAAAGATAGTGAAGAGTTTCAATAAAACCGTGCCCATAAGAAGCCATGCATTTAGTCATGTTTCCTAAGTATTACTATTTTGCCGCGCAATTATATATCCTACAACTTATAAAACTTCAAAGAGATTAATCAAGTCAAAAGTCATAGAGAGGTGATTGCATGTACACGTTGGTTTGGAGTTCCCAATCATTGTGTTTCAATCATGAGATCCGATCCGTAATGATGAAACATTAAATCTTGATTATTATTTTTTGGGAGCAGTTAGGCACATGAATTAACTGCAAGTAGAAAAAATATAAAGGGTAGTATAGATACTGTTGAATATAACGGCCGAATCATTAAATCGTAGAAAGTATGATTGGTTACGAGATTGCAGAATGATTCTTTATCCAATGCGACAACTGGACACTGGGCTCAAATATAGGCATACTCATTTAACTTTTAAGATATGATTTTCCTAATAACAAAGTTTTAAGGAGAGGCAGGCCCATGCAGCTTATACCGACTAATCTAATCTCCTAATATTAACCGACTTAACACAACAACGAACACCCCCCTTCACTATAAATTCATTCATCTTTTCTTTTACTTTTCTCCAAATTAAACAACAAAACATTCATACTTTTGCGATTCATCTCTTCGAGTAAGTTTTTCTTTTTTCATTCCCACAACTCTCAGATTTTTTGAAGAAGTTATGGCTCGTACGAAGCAAACCGCGAGGAAATCAGTCGGACCTAATGTTCCAAAGAAGCTGCTCGCTAGCAAGGTATGTTTCTTAGTTTTGAATTTTGTACCAAAAATTAAAGATCTAGGGTTTTGAATTTGGGTGTGGATTTTGAGTTTGTTATGATTCATTGTGTAATGCTTAACAAAGGCGGCGAGGAAATCTGCTCCGACCGCCGGAGGAGTCAAAAAGCCTCACCGTTACCGTCCGGGTACGGTTGCTCTACGGTAATTTTACGATTTCTCTTTCTCAATTCACAATCTTTGTTCAAAATATTTCGTCTTCAACTTTTTTTGAATCTATGGTGCTCTTGATGAAACAGTGAGATTCGTAAATACCAAAAGAGCACTGAGTTATTGATTCGTAAACTTCCCTTTCAACGTCTTGTTCGTGAAATCGCTCAAGATTTTAAGGTACTCTTGTCTTCAGTTCATCCCTCTTCTTAGAAAACTCAAAACCCTAGCTATTATATGAAGAATAAGTGTATGATCTTGGACTCTAATTTCATAAATTGAATATGTAGACGGATCTGAGATTCCAGAGTCATGCGGTGTTAGCTCTACAAGAAGCCGTTGAGGCATATTTGGTGGGTTTGTTTGAAGACACAAATCTTTGTGCCATTCACGCCAAGAGGGTTACAATAATGCCCAAAGACATTCAATTGGCAACACGTATTCGTGGAGAACGTGCTTAGATTGATGATCATCAGTCATCACTATTATTTTATCGTTGTGTTAGTGTTTCGATTTGTTTTTATTGTTGCTCTTTAAGATGGATTGGTTATTGGAATCTGATACCGTTATTACTCTAATTTCTCTAATACGATCGAATTGATGCATGGTGTTATCACTGCCTCTATGGGTTTAGATATATAGAATCGGAGACATTTTTTACTGTACTTTGATGTTCTCAGAGTCACAAATTATGATTTCATAACTCCTAATTGAAGATAATAAGAAAACAGATGAAGAATATGCTGAGTAATATTTCTTATTTCATTCTCCATTAATTTATGCAATTTTACAACCAGAAAATAGCATTTTAAACCTTGAAAATGTCTTTTGCTAGCATTTTAAACCTCAAAAGTATTATACAACATTTTAAACTTTCAAACTATTTTTACTTTCAAACATACAATAGCATTTCTTCACTCAGTCCCCGATGGTTACTCGAAAATACGTCAAAAATTGTTTGACGGATTATCGACAGAACTATTATGTTGAAAATCTTTCGAATTAAGATCTCGTAGAAAATTCCATCAGTTTTCCGTAAATTTTTCCGTAATTTTTTCTTGTATTGATGAATTTTCGACGGGATCTTATTTTGACGGATTTTTGAGTAACCGTCGGAATTTCATTGGAAAATATGCACATTGATATAGTCGTTTGATTTTCTAAAATTCTGACGAAACTATTGTCGGATTACCGTCACAAATTTTTGTCAGATTACTATCGGAAATTCCGTCAAATTTTTGGTAACTATTTTGTAGTGAATTTTATGGTGGAGAAAACGCAAGAGGTAGTTTCAAAGTTTAAAATGTTAGTAAAAATAGTTTGAAGGTTTAAAGTGCTAGTAAAAATAGTTTGAAGGTTTAAAGTGCTAGTATAATACTTTTGAGATTTAAAATACTAGCATCCGCCACTTTTAAGGTTCAAAATGATATTTTCCCATTTTAAAACTGTGCCTTTATAGGCAAGTTATTGTTGATGCCATTGAGAGTGGGCTTCACGATCTGTTTCTTCTTCTCATAACTTGTAGTGGGCTTAGTTATGTTTTGGATAAACTTATTTTCGTTTTCTGAAACCTTCTCGTTTTTATCCTTTCTCGAAGCCGCATTTGTCTGATCCTGGAGTACTACTAATTTGTTCTAAGATATATATATTTTTCCACGTATTACCAATAAAAATGTATTGTTCTCTTTTTGGGGTAAACAAACTTTTGGGCCTTAGGTCCATTACTTTCAGTTTAATAGGTTTTCTCTCTCTCTCTTTTTGAGTTTTTTTCTTGCTTGACGGCATTAGTTTTGTCTATCTTTCGTACACAAAAGCGAAAATTGGTAGAAGATACTTGGTGGATCCGATACGATTTTTACTAAAATTGTAAGTAGTGGAATGTTTTGTGGTTGGCTGCGAATGGCGTAGAAGTAGTAAAACAAGAGAAGTGGCACAACTGAGAGACGTGCAAGACAGTAAGAATCTAAGTTGGATCATATGACGTAACTCACTTGATAGTTTTTATCTACGTAGTAACTACAATTATATACGAATTGAATTACTTTAATTACTCTAATAGAATCACATTAACGTAAATGTACAAATTACTAGAATATATATTCATAATATATTGTCACTAATTGTATGGATATTCTAGAATATGTCGTTTATCTTATTGCGGGTCTTTCTTTCTACACACATTCACGACGTTTTTTTTTGCTTTCTTTTTTTTGGATTTTCCAACTAAATCTTTTACTTTTGTTTATATTATTCTCACAAAACATCCGCAAGTAATATATGTTTAGCATCATTCCCTTACCCCACGTCCTCGTAGTTCCTTTGATCTAGCGTTATAAACAAATTACCCACTTCTTTGTCAGGTTTGTTGTAATCGTGATTTTATTTCAGAAGTCTATTTATCACAAACGAGGACACAAAGGTTAGAGGACTCCGGCATTTTTGGATGGATTTTCCAGCGAATTCTAGCAATCTCCGACAACTTTTATTCTTTGGAAAGTTTCCGTTTGATATAAATATTAGGCATATAGTTTGCTTATGTAGTCTTTTTATATATTTTGGCTGTTGGTTCTCTATTTTTTGAGCTTTGTTTCCGAAGGATTAGATCCTTAATTCAGTTTGTGTTTTGTTACTTTGTTATTTATTGATAATAAACATTAAAGATACGGAAAAAAAACAAATTGTAGCTATCCTTTTTAAAATCATTTAACTTTCACGTAGCGATAAAGTATCTAAACATGAGATGTAAACAAAGAAAAGGAAAAGTATCTAGCATAAAAACTATACCAACTCAAAGAAAAACCAAAGTATCTAACTCCCTTTAGTAATTTGAATAATAAAATACAATTCCACGAATCAAATAAAGAATCAAGTCTTAAACAAGAATATTTTAAAAAGGCAAAATTATCCAATATATTGTAGGTTTAAATTAAAAACCACACATGAATGATGATGATCACTTTCACTGTAAACGAACCCAAACACCTACACTCGGTATATCTTGGTTCACAACGAAAACCATGTAATAACCGGGTGGAGCAAGATTCGGAGAATTTGGCGTCCTAACCCTAACCTCATAAAAACTGCTAAATCCAAGCCTCGAAGAAAAGATATGATCAAGAACCAATAACCTTTGATTCATCGAGAAGGAATGTGTATTAAACGAAGGATACATCATCGTCACTTTAACCGGACTTTTCACTCTTCCGGTTACAAGAAACCTGAGCCTCAAGACTCTACCGTAATTAATCGTTGACTGTGGTCTAGGATCAACAATCATCGGACGAAGACTCGAGTACTGAGGTTCCAAATAAGACGGTGAAAATGCCTCTAAACTAAGCTCCGTCGGGAAAAGCACGCCAGTGAAATTGTAAAACTCATGTGGGTTGCTCCCTCCGACGAGAACTCTCCCATCCCGGAGTAAAATTGCGGTTGAATGGTACATTCTTGGAATAGCGTTTGCGTTCTGAACTTCGAATCTTGAACCGACCGGTTTATCAGGATGGTAAAGAACAGGATTTAAAACCGGTTCACGACCAAGCTCCCAACCAGCTGTCCCTGAAGATCCACCGTTAATTAACAGAACATGTCCGTCTGGTAAAAGCGTCATGTCTCCCATAACTCTAGCCCTCGGCATCTTCTCAACAACCCATTGAGGATTCGGGTCGTTGATATTGATCCTCGCACACGTGTCAAGCGCTTTCACAAAAGTATTATTCCTAAAAGCGAGGCTGTACGAACCTTTCGGTGCACCTCCACACACCAAAACCTCTAACTCAACGATGGCAGCTTCAAGATTCTTGATCGGGAGTAGAACAGCTGATCCTGTGCTTGGATAGCTTCTTGGATCGACTCCAGGGATTTCTGGATAACGTTTTACAACAGTGTTTTTGGAGTAATCGAGTAATATGGCTCTGTTGTTAGCGAATATGAACAAGTTTCCATCGTTGTTGAGGAAAACGTAAGGGTAGAGATTGTTTTCGTCTTCACCATCGCTGGTTTCGAGCAAAAACGGTAAAGTGTAGAGATTTGGAGCGTTTGTTTTGGGGAAAAACTCGAAATTGAATTGAGCTCGACCTCCGACAATTATCTGACGACCGTCGGGGAGAACATGGTTCGAAGCGTACCATCTTCTTGCATTGAGACCGTTATCAACCTCTGTCCAATCGCAAGAATCGAAAATGTTGTTGTCGCAAGGAGAGAATAGTCTAACTTTGCGTTCTCCTTCTTTATCTCCTCCGGTTTGGAGAAGAGTTCCGTCGGGAGTGACTCCACCTGAGGAACACCAAGTGTTGGATTGGATAGTTAAAGGACGGATACGGTTCAAAGCGACGTCGTATTCGATCGAGTGTGCGGTGCAGTCACGTTTTGAAACGATGTCGTTTGGGCTGTCGCGGCATTTTCTGTTAGGGAGAGATATGTTTGAAGGACCGAAGTTGCTTCGGTCGAACATTATGACACGGTCGTTGTGGAGGAGCTGCGAGTGCATTGCTGAGATTCCCACGTTTCCTAAGAGAAACTGCCATGTTCCACCGCCGCCAGATGCCACGTGGCACGAGAGGAGGAGGAAGAGAGCGAAGTAACGGAGGTGATGATTGACGACGTCGGAGAGGATTTGGGTTGTGGCTTGTGTAGCCATTTTTTGCTTGGTTGAAATGAGTTTATGTCACGGGTTGGTTTTCTTATTTTATTTTCTTGTTTATGTGGTAGATGTATGTCCATGAGCTCTACTTTATATAAAAGCTTTGGAAGAAAAATGTAAATTATTAATGCAAAGACGTTACTAAAGTATATATGCCAATTAGAAAGATTTATTCCTAGACTATTATGCCAAATTTCCTCTTTTTGTACTTACTGTCTTTGTTTAAAGGAGAAACTAATGGTAATTTTGTGTGATGCCAACAAATAAAATTGGGAGTTTTATTTTAAATTACCTAATATGGACAATATAAAAAGCTGAAATCTTGCCACGCTTATTTTCTCTGTATTTTAATATTTTTCTATTTTTCAAAACTAGAAAGTTATTTTGTGAAAGTTGACTATTGACTATGTAAAATGGAAAATATATCAGAATAATCTATAAAAAAAATTTAAACATAGTTCATTATAACTAACTGAGTAACTGTTTATTTATTTACGTTTTATTATTTGAAAACAAAATCTTTTAATTTTAGAGATTTAAATGTAAAATTGGAATAGTTGGGTTATCCACAACGTTATAAAAAGGTTTCTTCTCTGGTTTAAATTCCATGCAACATTTGCATATCCATGAAGATATAAAGATTCCACATCAAATATACCAATTACAAAAAAGAATATACCAATTATAAATTTGTTGATGATTGTATGAATATTCACATCGCATCAATCATAGTTTGTCCACCCAATTAATTTAATCTTAATATATAAATTGATTATGCACATAGTTAAGAGTTGAGGCGTAAACGAACCTTGGTAAACAGTGAGCTGATCAAGTAAAACAATTACGTCAATACTTCTAATATTTTTCGGTTGAATCAATATACTCAATACCATTTTGGATCCGATTAACTAGAGTTATCAAGACGTGGTGTAACATCCTGAAATGTACTAATATTTACGCGTACGTGAGGGGTTGAAGAATTCTGCCTGATAAGTCATTTGTTCGTGCTTTTTAGAAAAAAAAAAAAAAAAAAGTCATTTGTTCGTGCGATGATGCTATGTCAACAATACTAATTATTAAACATTCCAATTATTAATATAATATAGTTAAGCAAGCCGCTGTTCTTTGTCCCAGGTGTAATTTCTTTTGATAATTGCTTTTTTAACTCCACCGTCACAAAAAAAAAAAACAAATGCCTAGCGAATATGACCAACGCGTGTGGCTTGTTAGGGATGTCAAAATTGGTCAAAACCCATGAATTGATTCAGATTATCTATTATTTTAATGGGTTTGAATTTAACTTTTATATTCATATACATACGTGGGTCGACCCTAATAGATTTGTGGGTTTAGTGGGTAAACCTATTTGGGTTCTGGGTTACCTATGAGTTTACTATTAAAACATAAATTTATTAAATTTATAATAAATATGTAAAATATCTATTTAAAAAATATATGTAAAATATCTAAATCCTAAAACTATTAGGGTTCAAAATTTCCATCACTACGGTAGCTTCAAAATCATCTTTCAGTATTAGATCTCGTGTTCTTAACAAATATCGGAGTCGACTTCTTCCTAAACATGTTCAAGCTTTACTTTGTACTAGATCTTGGTTATTTGGTTATGTCGTCGATGAAAAAGGTAATCATTTGTATTTTGTTAATAGTAGCTATTATTATCATACTTAATTTGCTAATTTTTTTCTTTTCAAATCATTTGTAGACAATGAAGCGAAAGAAATCAAAGAGTCGGATGCATCAAAAGAAGATTCAAGTGTTATTTAATTTTTTTGGTTTTATAGTTTTATTATTTTATAGTTTTATGGATTTGTGATTTTAAGATTTTACGATGCTTTTATTTATTTTAATAACTAGATATTTTTATTTAATTTTTTATTTGGATATTCTTGTTAGTTTTATAATTATATGGTAAGTTTTAGATTTTTTTTTATTATATTTAATATATATATGGGTAACCTATTTAATCCATTTGACCAGTGAGTCTAACAATTATGGGTTTGAGTATATAAAATTCTATTTATGAAATAAATAGATTGGGTCGAGTAATCCATATAAATCTCGAACTCATATGGATTTGGGTCGGATTACCCATTTTGACATCCCTAGACTTGTTTAAAAGTACTTTTTCAACTATAAATCCGTGTTTATAAATAGATTTGATATGGAAAGACGATATTTATTCTGTTTCGTTGGGACAACTGTCCTTCCAAATAAATATTCAAAACAGCGAAGAAAGGTTTTATAATGGACCAAGAGTCCAAGATCGCCAAAATGTATCCCAGCATAAATCAATGATTTCGTCGATATAAAATATTTATTTTTAATTAATATGACCATTACTTAAAAACCATTTACAAAAGCTGGTTTGAATACGTCTTTTTCATATATCACAAAATACAAACTGTAAAGATGTCAAGAATCTCTCCACTTAACAGGTTGAGCATTCGGAATCACCTTTTATGTTCAACGATTGGTTCTTTAGTTATTTTCAATCAATAGGTTAATATTACTTAATTTAATATACTTTTCTGTTTTTTTAAAGAACACATATTCAATGTCCCTAAAAATGACGATTTTGATTAAGATTTGGCAGATGAAGAAATGACAAAAAAGGCCAGACCAAAGAGATAGATAGTGTAGATGCCATAGTAGTTTTAAAAGACATTCAAATATCATAATAATAACTAATTAGAGAAAGCCAAATGTATATATGTTTTGACTCAATAAAGTAAAAGCTTTTAGGAGTATCTCACAAAAAAAGAGTAGAAACATAGAAAACTTTAAACTAGACTAGAGGCAGGATCGAACTTGGAAGAAGCAGATTGGGAGGTTGGAATATTAAGAACCATAGGTAGAAGAACTCAAGAACGTAGATCTCTGGTGTTGAGAGTGACTGCGGAGACAAGACAAGAACTTAAATACAACTCACACCAAACCATGTGCTTAAGCTAAATAACCAAGTCAATATGTAGATATCAAATAACCAAGGCAAACAAGAAAATTATTTTGGAGGAAATAAAAGTGTGAATTCATATGCATCAAGCCATCAACACCTTTTTTTACATTTACTAACTTTTACTACTTACTATACGTGAAAGCAATGAAACGAACTAGTGGGAAAACCAATCTTCACTTTGATCTTGAAGTGAGAAAACTTGACCAAATCATCAAGTTTTGAGTCTAGAACTAAAGAAGCCAAATTTTGATAATAACGTCAATGTTAAGCAAATCAGCGAAGAGAAGTGTACGCTAACCTATGGTCCTGACTAGCAATGGCTGCAATTTTCCCAAAAAGGGTAAGATTTTAGGTCCCCTATATACGCCAGGCCTTTCTAATATAATATCTTTCCCAAAAATATATAGCAAATACTCATGAAACCAACACCAGCCTATATGTTTAAAGGGATCACACTAGTCTATCCTCTGGTCAGATGTCAAACTTACAGTTGATTGGTTGCGATTATAATATATACATCACAATTTTGTCATATGCCCCACCTGAGATACCTCAGGTCACATGATGATGTGACTCAAAGACTTAAAACTGCATAAAGAAGACAAAACAAAACAACTATGTTCCCAATGGAAAACACAAAGAGGTTGAACAAATTAGAAGGAACAGCTGGACAAGAGGATGAGAAAGAGACCTGGTTCAGGATGAAAATCTACACTTGTCAGAGGAACCTTAGCATTGCATATGTCACAAAGCAGGATTAAACCATCTTCGTAACAGCAGAAGTTGGGAATTAGCAAAAGATCCAGTGCTTTGTTTTTCTTGATTAATGGAGAATGGCTTGATGGAACTAAGATGTTTAAGAAACCCTGTGATTCAAGGATGCAAAACTATTGAACAGCTATTATACACATTCCTGCAGATGACCCAAAATTTATCAGCTTGATGAGAGTATTTTTTAAGCAAAGTCCAAAGGTGCAAATGGATGAAGGCATTCTAGTTTGCAAAAGTCAAAACTTTACTGATGGTAATGATATTAATATTAACAAGAAATGTACCCACATAACTAACTACATATGATAGATCTCATAGAAAGAACAGTATGAAGAAATTCGTATTGAGATCACATATCTCTCGACCTTTACAGATAGACCAAAACAGAAGAATGCTATCAGTAAAGTTTCTTAGTAATCAATCATAGTATCAAGTAAGACCTGAAGCACAACAAAATCCACAGAGCTCTGTACAAAATTTTCCTGAAAATAGGATTTTGATTGGGTTTTAACTGACACTCTTTGTTCTCTTCTAACCACGGACTAGCTGCTACAGCTAAAACCCCATTTTCACTAGAGCCTTACAATTTCAAAACAAACAATGAGGTTGAGAAAATCGAGCAAAATATCTTCGTACCTCTTTAGTATGATCAACCAGGAGGAGAATTCACTCCCAGTGATTCCAAATTATGTGATTCGTCGGAATACCTAGCAAAAGCACCGAAAACCACCACGTGATTCGCCGTCAGGATCACCGATTCTCCACCGTCGTCGCTTGATTTTTCTTCTACGTTTTAATGAACTTTTGGGGCTTTTCTGAAATTTACCTATATTTTAGGGGTTGTTTGCCAATTACCCAAATTTAGGGGGGGTTTTATGACATTTTTTCGCAATTAAAGGCAGAGATACATTTGCTCGAGTGGGCATTTCTCGTTTGACTCTTTTAAACTTTAACCATCTTCTTTCTTGATTTCTCTTGATTCCTTCGAGTTCATCAATGGAGGATTTAATGAATCGATTACCTTATGAACTGATACAGAAGATTCTCCTGAGACTACCAACGAATAAGATTGAGATGTGTGTCCTGCTGTCTCCGGCTTGCGCCACGGTGGTGAGACGACCCTCTTTCTACCGAGAGTTATATCTTCGTTCTTCCTCCATTCGAAAATCATGTGCGCTTTTTTTAAACCAAACTTGATTCTAGATGCATTTTCAGATCAGTTTCGGTTCTGGAGCAAGAACCTCGGCCCTTGCTACTATCGTCAACAGATCTTTATAACACTAAGTTTGAATTCTTTAACTACTCTTGCCGATGGATTTGGAGCAAATCCTATACTTTTTAACCCTTCAAATGGAAGACGTCGTATCCTACCTGATGTGTTTAATTGCGAGAAAGAAGTAAGAAGTTTTCTTGGTTTTGGTTATGAGACTGGCTTCACAGTTTTGGCAATAACGAAGAATGTTTGTAAAGTTTTGACCTTGGATACACCGAATTGGAGAACTTTGAACTTCATTCCTCATCTTAAACCAGCAAGTTCATCGATTTGCATTGATGGAATCATATATTACGCAACATACTTGAAACCCACGATCATGGCCTTAGTCAGTGAAAGTCTTCAAACAGAGTCTTTTCCCCCAGACTCCAAGATTTGGCATGTTTTTCTTTGAGAAAGTTATGGATGTGAAAGGCAATGTTGGTGTATCATTTGCAGCTGGATATGACACGCATATGCTAAGGGTTTTAGAGAATGGAGATAAGGATATGTGGTCAGAGAGGCTCTTGAAAGCTCCAGATTCAATCATACTTGACATTGAACAGTCTTCTCCGTTGTGTTTTGAAGGATTTACCAAGTATGGTGACGCAGTATTTTCTCAATAAGTGGGGTCAAAGAAGGTCGTGTATTACTGGGATGGAGGAAACGTTGTCAGAAAAAACAGCTATGAAGGTTTAAGCTCTACAAGAATCTTCTTGGATCACGTAAACACCACCATCTTTTTTTAACAATTTTTGCGGTGCATAAAGAAAGGGAACAAAGTATATGTGATTTCTCATAGACCTTTAGCTTTGTAAATGTAGAATTGAGAACATTACTTACAATGTATTAAGAAGATTCAATCCGTGAGAAACTGATGTGTAATGATGCGTAGAGCTTTCTTTTGAGTTTTGATGCTATTGTAAGCTGTTGAATATTCATTTTGGCTCTTAGAGCAACGCCATCTAAAGACCCAATTACAACATAAATGACTATGAAGCTTTAAGTCTATTTTTGGAGATTGAATCCTTGAATAATCCTGCAACAAAAAGAAGCTTCAATCAGTGAGAAGAAGAAGAAGAAAAGCAAGAGAAGAAGAGCGAAAGGAAGAAGAAGAAGAAGACGTGGAAGAGAAAAGTCAACAAAAGAATTTGGACTTTGTGGTTTTTGGTATATGGGCCATCGAATGAATAAGGCCCAAAGGAAATGTGTTGTGTTGTAAGTTTAGTTGAAGTCTAACTAAACTAGAGTAGTTGTTAACTAGTCTAAATAAACTAGAGTAGAGTTGTAAGGACTAGTTAGAGGTTGCTTGTGTAAGAGAACCTAGGATCTAGAATTAAGGTCCAAGGCATGGGTGCAAGTAATCTAAAGTGTGCTTCTATAAGTATGTTTGTATAGTGTTGTAAGAAAACCAACCAAGTTATTATCAATGTAGAAGATTAAAGTAAACATGTTCTTGTGTTTCTCTCTAAACAAGAACTAGAACAAAGTGAGACAAAGAGAGAGACATAAAGAGTAAGAGAACTAACCTTTGAATGTGAAACAAAGGTTAGATGTCAAAATGCAACACCTATTATAAATTTACGTTGGCTGATAAAGAAATCCCAACAATAGACGCTCTAAATATCGCCAAAACTCGTTATAATTTAGTAAAAATTTGGAACAAACCACACATTATTTACCACATCACACAATTCCAATATCCCTATGGGTACTTAAGAAATGTATTGGATACTTTTACTTTCTCTAAGTATGGAAGGGGGCTGGAGCCCGGAGGCTTTGGATATTGTTTTACTAGATTTTGCTTTTGCTTAAAACAGGCAAAAGACAACACAGACAAAGTCTAAAAAAGAAAAACAGAGCAAAGTAAACTAGCAAAACAGAATATTGATTGATAAAAAAATAAAGAAGTCTAGAATCTAAAATACTCCTTGTTGAATTTTCACTTTAGGTTCAACCTCTCTCTCTTTTATTGTATAGCTTCTCAAGGATTTGTTTGGTCTCACTGTTCGGGAAGTTGGGGAGATGATAATAATGTGGTGCAACATCTAGTAGCCATTCACCACGAATATACGTAACAGTCCGAATAAAATTCTGACTAGTCAGAACATACTCATTGTAGATACTCCACTCGGGTTTGTGATCCATGCAACAATATGGATGTAAGTGAACCACTTGATCATCTTTGGCGGTCAAGTAGCGGCCAATGCGGTCTAGATGAGCCACTTGCATGAAATAACCAGTAAGCAAGGCCTTTCTTATGTTAACGTAGTAGTTGGGGTTGTTAAAATCAGAGCTGCATATCTTGAGATTAAACTTGGACATTATCTTCATTAACTGCTTTCTAACACTGTCCGCAAACTTCATTGCTCTATGGTTGATAAAGTTTTCGTAGCACCACTTCATGTCTTCATTGTTTGTTTATAATCATGGTACACATTCAACAAAGTGAGGTGATCTCCATCAATGTGTCCAAACCTAGCTTTGGCTTCATCTGCTTCTTTTTTAGCCTTTCCTTTAGGCCGGATAAAGCAATTTGGTACTGATAGCATCGCCGAAACCGAAAGAATCTCGTTTGAACAGTTAAATTCAGGACTAACTATGAGCATCTTTGCCATCTGTGGATCCAAAGGAAACTCACTCATCATCTCACATTCCTTTGTCAAGTTACCTTTATCATCCAATGCTCCCAAATAAACCAAATCGTTCAAGGCTCGCGCAAGCGTCTGAGGAGCAGGAGGATCCATAAAGTCGAAGCAAACCAAGTTATCTATACCAAGTTTTGTCAAGGTCAGAACAGTATTTGCAAGGTTTGATCTCAATATTTCAGGATACGTCTGCGATTGCAAATCGTGGTTGAAACTTTTCTCTGTGTAAAGCCTGAAACATTTTCCAGGCTGTGTTCTACCAGCACGACCTGCTCTCTGGTGAGCACTTGCTTGTGATATTGGGGACACAAGCAATGACTCGACACGGTTACTAGGGTTGTAGATTTTCTGCTTAGCGAAACCAGAGTCAACCACATAAACAATCCTATATATGGTTAAAGAAGTCTAATACACAATGTTTTAACCCAATTAAAATACTACAAGTGCAAAGAACAATCGCAGTAGCATAAAAGGAATCGAATCCACAAAGACCAAGGTTATACTATGATTTTATGAGATTTATAAATAAAGCTAAGACAAAATATGCGGTTGTTTAAGTGACAAGTAACGAGCAAATAAAAATGACGTAAATTCAATGAAATAAAGGCACTAGACTAGGGTATTTTGCCGGTAATCCAGAGATGAAACTTGAGCAACTATTCAGGATATAATTCAGCACAGGTCCAAAACTCAAACATAAATATAAAACCGACCCACTGTCGTGGTGTCGACAACTTTATCTAGCAACCTAAATACCTAAACTGTCGTTTGGACCTAGAGATGCAGATAAGCATTATCGAATGGGTTCAATATGTTCACACTCAGCCGTAGCATTAACTGTCGTTGGCTAGGGACTGATTGCTCACCAATGTTTCTTCTAGCAACCTAAAGCACTTTTGATGAATAGGTTAACCTAAAATCATAGAATAACTGATCAGTTTAATCTATGCATTAAGCTTAACAATTGGCGAAGACAACATGTATATAGATCCTATCTGTGCTCAACTTATCAACTCATGAATACCATTGAAAACCCTAATCTAGTTAAAGGAACTACTCAGCCATAAAAACGAAAATCACAGCGATAAGAGATGAAATACTCATGAAATAAATCTGTAAAAATAAAGGGTTTAGAGTTCTTCTCAATGTTGAAGTCGATATCTCTTTTACTTCAATCTTACAAGCAAAAACTCTTTCTCTATGTGATATGTTCTTAGCAAAAGCATTCTCTTTTTAGAAAATAGAAGAAAAAACGATATATGCAGGTCTGGAGGCAGCTCGGTGAAGATTAGGGCGTCTTTGGCAGAAAAAAATAGGAAAGTTGGGATTTTCCCTTATTTGCTCCGTCAGGTCGTCTGAGCAGGTGCTCAGCGGGTGAATTTCTGACTTTTCTCCAATTTCTGCTAAGTTCCTCCCAGAAGCTCCAATCTTCATCCTTAGCCATCTTTTGACCTGTAATGACTCAAAATAAAACTAAAAGACTCGATAAAGACTCAAAAACAACTGTTAAAATACTCCAAAAATGCAACACATCAAAGTCTCAGAGATGTTGGTGGATACAACAACCTTTTGTTGGATTAAGCTTGAAATAACTTGAGAAAGAAGCTATCCTATCTAATCCTAGAAGACTTAGGATTATGACCATTCCTATGTGACTTAAGAATAGGTTTTCTATTTTAGGAGTTCTAATAGAAATATGATTTGTGTTTTAAGTTCTCTATATAAGGAGATGGTGAGTTGTGTCATAACTTATGAGTTAGTGATTAAGAACTTTGTGAGCTTTAATTTTTATTGAGGAGTCTCTTTTCTAAAGCAATAAAGATTGAGTTTGATCTTAAAGTTCTTGATCTCTTAGATTCTATAATTGGTATCAGAGCGTCAGGCTACGGGAATAGATCCAATCACGAAGATCTTGTGAACTTACAGTCGCCGAACCCAAACCATGGGAGATATTGTTACAGCGAAGTCGATGGAGAGTAGTCCATCATTTATCCATTGTCCGATGTTGAATAATACGAATTACACGGTGTAGACGATCAAGATGACGATGGCTCTCAAAGTCCATCGAGTTTGGGAAGCTATCGAACTAGGGACAGAGGACAGACATAAGAACAATATGGCAACCGCACTCCTATTCCAATCCATACCCGAAACTCTTACCTTGCAGATTGGAGCACTTGACAAATCCAAGGCAATCTGGGAAGCAATAAAAACTCGGTATGTTGGAGCAGATAGAGTCCGGGAAGCACGACTCCAAACATTGATGACCGAGTTTGAAAGGTTAAAGATGAAGGACACAGACACAATTGATGATTTTTCGGGAAAGCTAACCGAGATTGCTTCAAAGTCCACAGCCCTAGGAGAAAATATTGAAGAATCAAAGCTAGTAAAAAAATTCCTAAGTAGTGTGCCAAAGAAAAAATACATCCAAATTGTTGCTTCTCTTAAGCAAGTGTTGGATTTAAAAAATACTAGCTTTGAAGGCATAGTGGGTCGTTTAAAAGCCTATGAGGACAGGATTTACGATGAAGAAGAACCTCAAGAAGAACAGAGTAAGCTCATGTATGCAAACATGGAATCGCAAATCCAACCGACTTGGACTAACCAAAACTTTCAAGGAGGAAACAGAGGACGAGGGCGTGGGGGAAGATTCTATGGCCAAGGTGGTCGAGGTCGAGGTTACGGACAACAACAAAACTACAACTATAAACAAAGGAGAAACATGTCTCAACTTATATGCTATAGATGCGACAAAACATGACACTTTGCACAAGACTGCCTCAATCGGTCACGTAAACTACAAGAAACTAAAGAAGATAAAGAGATTGACACGCAAGATGCAGATGAACTAATGATGCATGAAGTAGTCTTCTTGAATGAACAAAACGTCGTACCAAGCAATTATGAGACCTGTCCCGACGATGACATATGGTATCTCGACATCGGAGCCAGCAACCATATGACCGGAAACCACATGTACTTTAAAAAATTGGATAAAGTTATCACAAGAAAAGTAAGATTTGGTGATGATTCTAGAATAGACATCAAAGGAAAATGATCAATCTCTTTCGTGGAAAAAACAAGGAAGAGAGAACAATGACTGAAGTTTATTTTATCTCGGAATTAAAAAGCAACATAATTAGTCTTGGACAAGCAACAGAGTCCGGGTGTGATATTAGAATACGATAAGATTACCTAACATTACATGATCGAGATGGCAAGTTGTTGGTTGAAGCGAAAAAATCAAGGAACAGATTATACAAAGTTCGCATGGGGATAAATAATAACATGTGTCTACAAGTAAAAACAATGAGTGATTCGGCAAGATGGCACGCAAGATTGGGACATATAAATATTGAAAATATGAGATCAATGTTTCAAAGAGAATTGGTAGTCGATGTTCCGCATTTAAGTGTTGAGAAGGAGTTATGTGGATCATGTCTATTAGGAGAGCAAACAGGACAGATTTTCCCGCAGACAACAAAGTACAGAGCAACAAAAATTTTGGAACTCGTACACGGTGATCTTTGCGGCCCCATAACACCAAGTACAACAGTAAAAAACAGGTACATTTTTGTCTTAATTGATGATTGCTCGAGATACATGTGGACTTTACTTTTGAAAGAGAAAAGCGAGGCATTCCCAAGGTTCAAAAGGTTTAAATCCTTAGTTGAACATGAAACCGGAGAAAGGATTAAAACCTTTAGGACAGATAGAGGAGATGAGTTTGTTTCTCAAGAGTTTAATTCATTTTGCAATGACTTCAGGATTAAAAGACACTTGACAGCTCCGTACACACCTCAGCAGAATGGAGTAGTCGAAAGACGAAATATGACTTTGTTGGAAATGACCAGAAGCATATTAAAGCACATGAAACTTCCGAATTTTCTCCGGGGAGAGGCAATAAGACATGCGACGTATCTAATAAATAGGGTGGCGACAAGATCACTTAAAGAACATACTCCGTATGAAGTCTTGCGACACAAAAAACCTAATATTGAACATCTACGAGTTTTTGGATGTATTGCCTTTGCAAGGAATGAAACGCCACACTTAAAGAAGCTTGATAATCGATCAAAAATGCTGGTACATCTCGGAACTGAGCCGGGATCAAAAGCTTATCATCTCAAAATAAATTGGAAAATTGTGGTAAGCCGTGTTGTGAAGTTTGATGAAACCAGAGAATGGGAATGGATCTCCAGGGAAGATTCAGTTAAAAACATACTTGAAACCTTCACGGTTACGCTTGGGAATTACGGAAACCATGGAATCTCACAGCTTGAAATGGTTGAAAGCGCAGAAACAGGGGAAGATAATTTAAACAGAGGAAATAATGAGAACGATGAGGACTCTGTCCAAGATGAACATGTTTCTAATCAACCTAACTCAAGTAATAACGGAGGAAGTGGAGAAGTAAGGGAAGAACAGAGTTAGCCTCCGCCGAGAAGAATCACGAGACAGAGCAAAACACCAAACTATCTTGACGATTATATTTTACTAGCTGATACTGAAGGGGAACACTTGTTGTTTTTATTAAATGAAGAACCCTGGGATTTCGAGGAAGCAAAAAAATCAACAGAGTGGGTAGAAGCATGTGAAGAAGAGATCACTTCAATAAATAAAAACCAAACGTGGGATATAGTGGAACTTCCCGTATGAGCAAAACCGATTGGTCTAAAATGGGTGTTCAAGATCAAGCGAAATTGCGATGGCACCATAAACAAATACAAAGCAAGATTAGTAGTGAAAGGATATGTTCAAAGGCATGTGATTGACTTTGATGAGGTATTTGCTCCTGTGGCACGAATAGAAACAATCCATTTCATCCTCTCATTAGCGGCATCTTATGGTTGGGAAGTGCATCACCTTGATGTCAAAACAACCTTCCTTCATGGTGAACTAAAAGAGATAGTATTTGTGACTCAACCTGATGGTTTCATGACTAAAGGTAGTGAAAGCAAGGTGTACAAGTTAAATAAGGCACTATATGGACTTAGACAAGCCCCAAGGGCTTGGAACAACAAACTGAATACAATACTTAAGGAGCTAAATTTCAGAAAATGTTCCAAGGAACCATCATTGTACCGTAAGCAGGAAAATGAGTTTGTTATTCTTGTGGCTATTTATGTTGATGATTTACTTGTCACAGGATCGTGCCTTAAGGCAATACTCAAGTTCAAAGAAGAAATATCAACAAAGTTTGAGATGAGTGATCTTGGGGTACTAACGTACTATCTTGGCATTGAAGTAACTCAAAGTAATGAGGGAATTACACTCAAACAAGAAAGATATGCAATGAAAATCCTTGAAGAAGCTGAGATGAAAGAGTGTAATACTACTCAAACGCCAATGGACTCCGGTCTAAAACTCTCCAAGGCAGAAAAAGATGTAGGAATTGATGCAACAAATTATCGGAAGTTAGTTGGTTGTCTCTGATATTTGTTACACACAAGGCCGGACTTATCTTATGATGTGGGAGTATTGAGTGGATATATGCAAGATCCTAAAGAGTGTCACAGAAGTGCCATGAAACAAGTGTTAAGATCTCTGTGAGGAACAACGTCTATGGGACTTGTGTTATGCCGTGGGAGTCACGTAAGCAGAAACCGCCTAAGTCAAGACTATGACATGATAAAGATAATTGGTTACAGCGACAGTAGCCATAACATAGATCTAGATGATGGAAAGAGTACAACCGGACATGTGTTTTATCTTGGAGAAAGTCAAAATCCAATTACATGGTGCTCAAAAAACAAGAGACTGTGGCGTTATCCTCTTGTGAGGCAGAATTCATGGCAGCGACAGAAGCTGCTAAGCAAGCGATTTGGTTACAGGAGTTGCTGAGTGAAGGGATGGGATCATCATGTGAAAAGGCTATTGTTCGAATTGATAATAAATCAACAATTGCTCTCACCAAAAATCCTGTGTTTCACGGCCGAAGTAAACACATACATACTCGGTTTCACTTCATAAGAGAGTGTGTGGAGAATGAGTAAATTAAGGTTGAACATGTGCCCGGGACTGAACAAAAGGCGGACATCCTAATAAAAGCTCTTGGAAGAATCAAGTTCTGCGAGATGAGAAGTCTCATAGGAGTTCAAGACATTTTAAAGTGTGGTTTCAAGCTTAAGGGGGACAATGTTAGATTAAGCTTGAAATAGCTTAAGAAAGAAGCTATCCTATATAATCCTAGAAGACTTAGGATTAAGACCATTCCTATGTGACTTAGGAATAGGTTTTTAATTTTAGGAGTTCTAATAGAAATAGGATTTGTATTTTAAGTTCTCTATATAAGGAGATGGTGAGTTGTGCCATAACTTATGAGTTAGTGATTGAGAACTTTGTGAGCTTTAGTTTTTATTGGGGAGTCTCTTTTCTAAAGCAATAAAGATTGAGTTTGATCTTAAAGTTCTTGATCTCTTAGATTCTATACCTTTCTCCTATTCTCAGGAGAAGGATCAAATATCTTCTGCTGCATTACAGGTGGAAGATTAGAATACAGTGGCACAACATTGACTTGATCCCCAAGCTTATTAACTATTTTGCGGCAAACATCTTCAATCTCTTGCTCACCAGTTAAGAAAACAAGAACATCACCAGGTGGCTCAAAGATGTGAATATGGACAACAGTCCTAATAGCAGCCTCAAGATAGTCCCTCTCAGGTTCTTGAGTATACAAGATTTCTACTGGATGGAGCCTATCGGGAACTTTCATAAGAGGTGCACCGCTAAAATACTCGAGAAACTTTTTAGCTTCTAAGGTTGCACTAATTATAACTAGTTTAAGGTCAGGTCTGTTTCTCAAGACCCGTTTCAAAAGACCAAACAGCAAATCTGTGGCTAAAGTTCTTTCATGGGCCTCATCGAGAACAATCACTTTGTATCTCTGTAGAAGTGGATCCATCATTGCTTCTCTCAAAAGCATTCCATAGGTTAAGTACTTGAGCACCGTGCGAGAGCTAGTGCAGTCCTCAAAATGGACAGAGTAACCAACTTCTTCACCAACAGAAACATCCATCTCTTCAGCAACACGACTGGCCACAGACATGGCTGCAACTGTACGAGGCTACGTGCACCCGACCAACCACTTTCTAGGGTTTTTTTCAGCTTCCACGGCTTCCAAAAAAAACTGTGGAATCTGCGTGGTTTTACCACTACCGGTCGTTCCTCAAAGTTTGGAGAAACTCATCTTTCTGGAACCACACTGGTAGGCTCCTCCGTTTTTCCAGAATTTCATGATACCTCCGATTATAAACCTTCCCGGTCCATTTATTCACCACCATGCTGTTGGT
>CM051366.1:20083454-20108454 GCA_028015245.1 Cardamine occulta
TTTGGCCTTCTTCTTCGCTGGAATCGACGCTACCTCCATCCTAACAAACCACAGACAAGTAGCACAAGCAAGAATATTCTTTTTTCTTTTAACTAGAAAAATATAGGTTACAGTTTGGAGTTTGAGAAAGCAAGCACATCCTTTTTTATAAACCTTTTCTTAATCCTTATCCTACTAGAAGCACTATTATCTTTTTCTTTGATAAAATATAAAAATCTTTTCATAAAAGGAAACCGTGGCAAAAAAAAAAAAAAGGAAACTGCGGACAGAGTGGTTTATTTGAACCGCCGTTATTTATTTATTAACTAGAAAAGAACAAAATTGTAACTGAATCACTGGCTGTTATTGTTCAACCAACTTCTCATACCCATCTTAACCAACCAATTAAACCTATACCGGAGTAAACCAAGTCCATGAACATTGTTTCTTTTTACATAACTCAAACTGTTTGATTACAAAAAAAAATTGATTGATTCAGTTGTTTAGAAATTGGTAGATGCAATGTTGGTTAAGAACTGCATTGAAGCTCTTAAGGAGAATATTGGTCAGTTTAGAGCCGAGTGAAAGAAAAAAAACAACAAAGATTTTATTATCATCATCTCTCGTTTGAGAAGTTTTATGTAATGTTTGGCTTCTCCTTTGGGTTCCCTTTTTGGGCCTGTTATTATTGGATACAAATGCATCAATTTATTGAAAGACTATCACAACAAAGATTTGCATATATTTGACTTTCAAATAATCAGCCTTGTTAATACCATGTTTTCCTGGGTGTTTAGATTTGTAAAATCTGATACTTGAAATTTTCCAATGAACTAAGTAATCAATTTTGTTTTCAGTAAACGAACACAGTATTGAAGGAATTACCGTTTTCACTGTAAATAATTTGTTTACCATTCACTTCAAATCAGATTACAATGATGGATTTGGTGGGTAAAATAAAGACAGTGGGTTCAAGAGAGTAACCCAACACAAGCACAGTCAAAATTGTCATGACTTGTTATAAAGACAGTAGCAAAGAGAGAGTTATGACACATTTAATAATGCGATGAGTCTTGTCCACCACACAACAAAACATCCATTAAACTCTCTCACACAAATTTGCAATCCTTTTTCATTTACTCTTCTTCTCTTCTTCACGACTACCATTCTTGTTTTCATTATTTCTTATATTCATGAACAATGTGTGTTTTGATTTAAATGTTTGCCTCTATGGCCTATGCTTTGATTTTAAAAAATTACATTAAGTTTTTTAAAAAGGAATCCAAAGAATAGAGGCGGAGTTCTCCATTCAAATACTCCCAACCACAAACAGAGATCATAATAATTAAAATCAATGAAAGAGAAGTAATGAATGAGCAATAAAAATCCAAAAGAACTAGTACACTGGCTAAACAGTGTAAAATCCGACGTGGCTTCGGGTTTCAGACAACAGGTTCTGCTTAAATTAGCTTTTTCGTCGTCTGACGGCTAAACTTCACTTTTCCCCAAAACATAAAAATCCAAGAAACGATCAACGGCTACTTTCATCTCCCTGTGGAGAGATGAACACGTGTCGTGCACCCACTTGTCCAACGTTTACTTGGCGGGAAACAAACAGAGAGCAAAATGTGGACTGCGGAGGACCCCACATACCTACTCTTAACCCACTGACTAAATCGCGGAAGAGTGTCTGGAGATTACGCAGTACTTACAAAAACGTCGCCGTAGGGTGAAAGTTCAACATCAACACACTATTTTTAGTCTATTTGACATAAAACTAATGTATAGTTTTCAAGAATATGATATTTATTGAACGAGAATTCCGGAAAAAAAAATCATAAGAACTGATTGATATCACTTTCATTCCGCCGTGGAAAAATTCATGACTCAACAAGATACGACGCAATAAAAGTCATGGACCAATGTCAACATTAAAAGATAAAATGATTTATCCACAAAGGAAAAAAAATAAAAATAAAATGATAAAGCATTTTTCAAGAAGCGGCGATGACGGTCGGAGAAGTAGGTGAAGTAGGATCGGCGGATAAGGAAATCGCCGGCCCAACTCTACACCCTTCAAGTATGAACACAACGTCAGCCATAGAAGGCCGATCAACGACGTCACTTCCGGTACACAACAAACCAACTTTAATCCCTAACAAGAACTCTTCCCATTCCGAACTTTCCGGGTCAAGCTCCAACAAACCCGGTTCAAGTAACTCAACGACTTGACCTTTTTGTAACTGTCTCTTTACCCATTTCACTATATCTTCATCTTCAGTAAACATCACTGCTTTTTTCCCCGTTAAGATCTCTAACAACACGATCCCAAAGCTGTACACGTCACTTTCTTTACTCGCTTGTCCCATTAAAGCTGCTTCAGGTGCAATGTAGCCTAAAGACCCAACCGGAGTAGATGATGATGACGGTTCTTCAGCTGGAGTCAACGCCGTCAATTTTTCTAACCCGAATTCCGACAAATGCGCTTCGAAATCAGCGTCGAAGAGTACGTTTTGCGGTTTTAGATCGCCATGAATGATTGATAAAGAATGTAAAAAAGAGAGTCCTCTAGCGATTCCAAGAGCAATGAGATGACGCATTGGCCAATTCAAAACGTGTCCGTCTTGATGAGACGCTTCTTGCAAAAGCGTTGAGAGGTTTCCGTTAGGCATGTAGTCGTAAACCAAAAGTCTTAAATCTGGTGGTCCGCAATAATATCCTCTCAAGACTGTGATATTCTTGTGCTTCACTCTACCTAAACCCTCGGCTTGGTTACGAAACGTTGCGTCGGTTATCGAAGCACCGTCCATGAGTCTACGAACAGATAGAACCATCCCATCTTTAAACGTTGCCTTGAAGACTAACCCATACCTTCCTCGGCTCAATACATTTTCTTCATCGAATTGTCTTGTGGCTTCTAAGGTTTCAGCTAATGTGATCTTGTTGTTGAACATCACAAGTTTAGGTCCACCATTGTTGTCTTCTCCTTTTGTCCCACCAGAACTCGCTCGAGAAGTACGTGATGGTGTCCCTTTCTTGTCCCAAGTCAAGCCCAATCTTATTTTGTTTCGCCATTTCCATAGACTAAACACATAACCACAACAACAAAGTAACAACAACAATGATCCAGCCGCTGCAAGTGTCACTAATAGGATTAGCTTTCTTCTTCTCCTTCGCCTAACGTTTGGACATTCTACACCGAGCGGTTTACCGCAGAGTCCCGGGTTATTGATGAAGGCAGACGGGTTAGTGAAACGCACAGCCAGAGCTTCTGGAATCTCCCCTTTTAAGTTGTTTCTTGATAAGTTGAAGTAGTTCAGGGAATGAAGCATAGAGAGACTTGATGGTATAGTAGAATTCAATCGGTTCGACGAAAGATCCAACGCGGTTAGATTCACCAATCTTGATAAAGATTCCGGTATTCGACCCGATAGAGAATTCAAATTAAGCAAGAGAGATTCTAGAGAAGAATCTTTTGAAATCTGATCCGGAATATTCCCTGTTAAACTGTTGTGACTCAAATCAAGCTTCTTCAAATGAGACAACTTGGAAATGTAAACCGGAATGTGACCATTTAACCGGTTTGAACCAAGCTCAAGAACCTCAAGACTGGAGCAATTCCCTATCTCCGGTGGAATTGAACCGGAGATCCGATTGTGAGACATGGAAAGAACTTGTAATGACTTGAGAAATCCATAGTTGGACGGAATATGACCGGAAAATAAGTTGGAACTGAGATTTAAGTATTGTAGACTAACCAAGCTACTGAAACCTTCCGGTACGACGCCGTCGAGAGAGTTGTTTCCAAGAGCAACCACTTGAAGATCCGGCAAGCCAAATAGTTCAACAGGTATTTGACCGGAGAGTCTCTGTTTACTTAAATCCAAAACCCGAAGCTTCATTAATCCACCCACACTAACCGGAATCCGACCCGTTAACCCGCATCCACTTAAGTTTAGAACACTCAAGCTCTTTAGATCACCCACATTGACCGGGATTTCACCGGAAAATCTGTTGAAGCTGAGATTAAGAATGCTAAGATTGGCTAGCTTCGTTATCTCCAACGGTATAGTTCCGGTGAGATGATTTTCATTGAGATTCAAGGATTCGAGTCCGTATAAACTAAGAAGAGCCGATGGAATCTGACCCGAGAACCCGTTTCTTCCAAGAGATATTGCTCTTAAGCTCTGTAACTGACTTAGAAAACCCGGAATCCGACCCGAGAACTTGTTTCCTTCAAAATCAACGACTCGCAACGATCTGCAATTTCCGATACTCGTTGGAATTTCTCCAACCAAAGAATTATTTGCTGCTTTCAGCTCTTGTAGCGCCACGAGATTCCCAACTTTAACCGGAAAATTACCGGAGAAACCGTTGCCAGATATATCCAAAACCAATAATGAGGTCAAATCAGTCAACCACGCGGGAAAATCGCCATTAATACGATTCTCGTGAATGTCGAAAATCTCTAAATTAGGGTTCACGCAAGCTGCATTTGACGGCTTAGCTATTCCCGTGAAGCTATTAACTCCTAATTGAATGATTCGCATGGAGGAATTGTAACCGGAATAGCCACATATAAGACTCGCCGGAACTGTACCGGTTAGTGAATTATCCGACAATGAAATCACCTGGAGAGTTTGAATCTTTCCGAACGTCGCCGGAATTAGACCGGTGAGGGAGTTTCCGGCTGCGCTGAAGTGTATAAGTGATGAACAGTTGGCTAATGCTGATGGTATTGTGCCTTGTAATTGGTTTGAGTCTAGCCATAGATACTCTAGGTCTTGTAGCTGCCCGAATGTCGCCGGGATCTCGCCGGAAAAACGATTGTAGGAGAGGTTGATGAGCTGAAGAGAAGAATCGGTTGAGAAATTCGCCGGTATCTCGCCGGAAAATGCATTGGAAGACAAATCGACGTAACGGAGACTCTTTGAGACTGTAACGTTAGATATATTCCCGGTGAGTGAGTTATGAGCAACGTTGAGCACTTGGAGATTCCGAAGATTCAATATTTCCGGTGGAAATCCACCGGAGAAAGAGTTGTAGTGGAAATAAAGCGCTCTGAGGAAGACACAACGAGAAAGAGAAGACGGAACGGCGCCGTTTATGTCGTTGGTGTGAAGACTGAGTTTACGGAGCTGAGTCAACTCACCGAGTCGAGGACTGAGGTGACCGGTAAGGCGGAGACGTGGAAGACGAAGCTCTCGTACACGGCCGGAGAAGCAAAGAACGCCGTGCCAGTCGCATGGAGCTGTTGGAGATAATGGATCCCATGATTCGAGAGCGCCAAGAGGGTCGTGGAGAGAGAGTTTGAAAGATGTGAGAGCTTGAATCTCTGATAAAACGGCGGTGGTGTGATGGAATCGAGAGAAGAAGACGGCGGTGAAGAAGGTTAAGTGAAGGAAGAAAATGACCGTTGCGGCCATTAGAAAGGAGAAGGAAACGATTTGCAGAGAGAAATAGTTGTTTCGTCTATAATATAAGAGAGGAGCGTATGGAGGGAGACTGCTACGACATCGTTTTGGTTTCACAATAATGTTGAAACACTTGGGATGCTGTGAATTTCGTTGTTCCCCAAAAAACAAATTTATATTAAGAAAGAACATGTTTCAAAGTAAAATAAAAATTGTTTTAACTAATAAATTTTGCTAGCCAAGCGTTTAGTGTGACAAAACTTTGTACTAATCTCGTAGATTTGTTCAAATTTGGGTTACTACTTACTAATTAAGGTCTTAGAATACACGACTGGGGCAATCTCCCGGGTAAGAGATCTCTTTTACTACATTCGTGGAGTCTATGATAAGCTAAAAACAATATCAATCATGCCTCAGTGAGTGAGCATCACAAATATCCTCATAAGCATTAAGAGAAAATATCTTTCATGCATATAGTTTTGTGTATGTATTATACCATACATGTGCGTGTATGACAACATCTGCATGATGTTCGTAGCTGCCAGTGTTGTGACAAATGTTACGTACGACCATCTCTGCATCTCTCAAGGCCGAGTAAATCACAAACTACCAATTCTCACTAAGGATGAATATTTATTTCACAAATGATTAGATTCTGAATATTTTTCTTGATTTTTATTTTTATTTTTATTTTTAAAGCCTATTCTTTTATAAAAAAAATCAAAATTTCTTTCATAACCTGTTTGGCACATGGGTCCATTGGTTAGGTTCTTGGTTCATTCATGGTTTCTGCAAATCCAAAAGGGATTTTTGTAATTTTCTTAACAAAATTGTTCTATACTTTAGCTTTAATAGAAAACCACTTATATTCATCAATCACACTGAGACTGAGACATACAGATAATGTTAGACAAATGCAACAGAAAAAAAAAGAAGACGATAATGGCAAATAGAATTAGAAAAATATATTACAAAGACTTATTATAGCACTAATTTGAGAATTAAAATTTTAAATAAACTATCTTTTAATCCAAGAATCATAATTTCTGCCGGAATAGATGGACCATAAGAACGAGACAAAAAGCCGAAAGAGACTAGTTTAATCAAGTACACTCAGTACGTGTGCTCTTCTTTTCTTATAGCCAAGTAATAACAGGTACAATAATAATTAGCTATTGAGTTTATCACAAATCCGTTGCAGTCTAGCTGGTCAGGATTCTCGGTTCTCACCCGAAAGACCCGGGTTCGAGCCCCGGCATTGGGCTATTGGGCTTCAGATTAAGTTTTTTTTAGCGAATAGAAAAGCCCAAAATTAATGTCGTTTTATCTTAAAGCCCAAGTAGTTTTGACTCATCCAATTTTGCTTTGCTCCTAAAAAGGAAAGAAACCAATTAATATGCTCTTCTAACCTTACCCGCCGTTGGTTTTGATTACTCTCTTTCTCTGCTTAGGTCTCTGAGTTTTGTTTCCTGGAGATTCTCTATTCCTCCTTACGCCGGAGATTTATAGATCAGTGAAGAATGGGAGTACCGGCGTTTTACCGATGGTTGGCGGAGAAGTATCCGCTAATAGTGGCGGATGTTGTCGAGGAAGAGCCTGTAGAAATCGAAGGCATCAAGATTCCGGTGGATACTAGTAAACCTAATCCTAACAATCTCGAATACGATAATCTCTATCTCGACATGAACGGGATTATCCATCCTTGCTTCCATCCCGAAGATAGGGTACGTTCGTTTTTCAATTATTCACTGTTTGAGACATTAGGGATTTCAAAAATCGTTTCTTAGTCGTATAAATTGAATCCTTTTGTTATATCTCTGTGTGAGTATGTTAGTGTGGCGATAATTAGACTTGTTGTTAGCTATTTCTCTGTTTGATAGACTATGTTTTTTTTTCATTGCAGCCATCTCCTACTACCTTTGAAGAGGTGTTTCAGTGTATGTTTGACTATATCGATAGGCTTTTTGTGATGGTACGGCCACGGAAGTTACTCTATATGGCTATTGGTAAGTGTTTTTTATCAGCCAATATGAAATTTTAGAAGAGTGTTCTTTAAAGGTTAATACTTGTGTATGTTTTTAATTGGGAATTAGATGGTGTTGCTCCAAGAGCTAAAATGAATCAACAGCGATCTAGACGGTTTAGATCCGCTAAAGATGCATCGGATGCAGTATGTTCTTTTTTACCCCATACTGGCATGGGGTTTCTACTGTGTAGTTTCTTCAGCCAGATATGCTTCTATAGTTTGTTGATGTTTTTGATTCGTTTCCTTGCTTGCTTTTTTTTTGTTTTTTAAATTTTGTTAACGAGTCTCCTACCTCTCTATGTCAATCCTTTCCAATGGAAAACTGTTGACATTGTTAATCTTACAGGCTGCTGAAGAAGAACGGCTGCGAGAGGAGTTTGAGAGGGAGGGTAGAAAACTCCCTCCTAAAGTGGACTCTCAAGTGTTTGATTCTAACGTTATTACACCTGGAACAGAATTCATGGGTGTTCTATCTATAGCGCTGCAGTATTATGTACACATGAGACTTAATTATGATGTTGGTTGGAAAAATATCAAGGTATTTATGATGTTTATAGTCGTTGCTTCCCTACTAGTTTTTAACACTTTCTCTGTTTTCACACGGTTATGTAGATTCTATTAGTATTGGTTTGAGTATGTAACTAATTTTGCTTGTAACTGTTGTATTGAAAAGGTTATCCTTTCAGACGCAAATGTTCCAGGTGAAGGGGAGCATAAAATCATGTCATACATTCGTCTTCAAAGAAATCTTCCTGGTTTTGACCCGAATACTCGACATTGCTTGTATGGATTGGTACGATTCTTTATTTTCTAATTTGTTATTGCGCGAAAACCTATACCGAGGTCTTACTTGCTTGTCCATTTTCTTCGCCTACACTTTCTTGTGTGTTATTAACTGGTGAGGCTCATTTTTACCTGCTTTCATTGACAGGACGCTGACCTGATTATGTTGGGCTTGGCGACCCATGAAGTTCATTTTTCAATTCTCCGAGAGGTTTTTGATTCTCTCTTCTGCATGGTTTTTGTATTTTATTCTGTGTTTTAAGGGCTTTTCTATATTTTCTTCCGAAAAATAACAAAAGTGGGTAGAAAAAGGAAGGGAGGAGATAACTGGATTAAAATGTTCAATTTCTACTTTCTTCCTGGATAACAAAGCTAAATCCCGTAATTTCATCCCATGATTTAGGTGGTCTTCACTCCTGGACAGCAGGACAAATGCTTCTTGTGTGGTCAAATGGGCCATATGGCTGCAAACTGTGAAGGAAAAGCAAAGAAGAGAGCAGGAGAATTTGATGAGAAAGGCGATGAAAAGGATTTTGTCAAAAAGCCATATCAGGTTGAAATTCATAAACAAGTTCATAAGAAACGATCAGCAGGTTCTTTGAGATACTGGGGTGAAGTGTAATATTATTGTCAAGTCTCATGTCTTTGTTTCTTTTTGCCAGTTCCTCCATATCTGGATTCTTAGAGAATACTTGGAGTTTGAAATGAGGATTCCCAACCCACCATTTGAGATTGATCTGGAGCGCATTGTTGATGATTTTATCTTCATATGTTTCTTTGTGGGCAATGATTTCTTACCACATATGCCGACATTGGAGATTCGAGAGGTTTGTGTAGCATGGATTAAGAACTTGTCATATCTTTCATCGTATTACAAATATTACTTGATGCAATATTGTTGTATTTCTTCGTTTCTACAGGGTGCTATCAACTTGCTTATGGCTGTTTACAAGAAGGAATTTCGGTCACTTGATGGCTATTTAACTAATGGGTGCAAGGTGCTTGTTCTCTGTTGATATTGGACTAGTTAGCAGATCTACTCAAATATAAATTCTTCCTTTTCCAATTTACGCTTACTTGACATGGTTTTTACTTCATACTTTCCTTCTATCCTGTCCAGCCAAATTTAAAGAGGGTGGAACAGTTTATTCAGGCCATTGGATCATATGAAGATCAGATATTTCAGAAAAGAACCAGGTTACATCAGGTACGTCAACTTTCTAGAAAGCATACTTATTTTTAGCCTTGTAGAAAGCATTACCTGAGTGGCATTTCTGATTTATGTGACAGTTCCCTTCTCCTTCTGTGTTGTAACCAATCTTATGTTTTTAATATTGAGTAATAGAACTTGCAGAGATAATAAATACTTCCATAGTCTTGTAAATTTAATCTAATTGAGTTTTTATGGTCCATATGTATCCTCAGGTTTTATTTAAGGGTATGAAAAAGTATCTAAAAATATCAAATTTAGATATTTGTACCCTATCAAAGTAAAGAACCATGGCAATCTTGTTTGCTTTGCAAGTCTATTTATTGCTACAATATTGTCATTATTGTCATCTCAACAAATTATGCATAGAACAATTATCTGGAGTGATATATTGATGTTTCTTATTACTCTGGTTTATATCAGAGACAAGCTGAAAGAATAAAGCGAGATAAAGCTCAGACAAGAAGAATGGATGATGCAGCTCCGACAGTTCAACCAGATTCTCTTGTTCCAGTTGCAAGATTTAGTGGTTCTAGACTTGCTTCGGCTCCTACACCTTCACCATTTCAGTCTAATGATGGAAGGTCTGCTCCACCTCATAAAGTGCGACGTGTATCTTCAGGATCCAGTGTTGGTGCTGCTATTGTTGACGTGGAGAACAGTCTTGAATCTGATGTATGTATTCCTGTCGCTGGAGAGGCACTTTTTATGTGATTTAACTCCTTTGTCACTGTGGAGTTGAGACTAAATGACCTATAAGAGTGAACAATCATTTGATCTTGCTTACTTATTTCAGGAACATGAGAACAAAGAAGAACTAAAGACAAAGCTCAAGGAGTTAATCCGTGAGAAATCTGATGCGTTCAACTCGGATAATCATGAAGAGGATAAGGTTCTTGCTAGTGAATTACGATTAGATTTACAGCAAATTGGGATTTTGTTTATGTTTTTTCAGTTACCCTCCTTTGTTTCTGAAAGTGGTTTCTAATTACATAGGTGAAGCTAGGAGAACCTGGATGGAGAGAACGATATTATGAAGAGAAGTTCTCAGTAGTAACCCCTGACGAAATGGAAAGAGTGCGGAAGGATGTTGTAAGTTTATGAATGATATATATATTTCAAGTTTTGGTGCTCCCCACTCCTGGAGGGGGTTTTCTAATTTGTGTAACATTATTTTGTGCAGGTTTTGAAGTACACAGAAGGCCTTTGTTGGGTCATGCATTACTACATGGAAGGTGTTTGCTCCTGGCAGTGGTGAGGTTCCTACACTTCAATATTTCTTTTGTCTCGAACAACTTCACCTACTGATCCATTTGGATTGCTTTCGTTATTGTGGTCTACTTTTGTTCATGTTTAAGTTTTCATATAGAAATGCCATGAAGTTTGCTCGAGTTGTCTTTGGGTTTGCAAGAGTAATTTATAGGAAAAGTTGATTTTTATTTTTGCCTTAATAGTTATTTTTTATCTAGGATTTTGTATTTATTCTTGGTTTGATAGAGTTTAATATGTTAATATCTTTTTTTATATATTAGACACTAAGTTTAATTTTAAGATTCTTTTGTTGACCAAAAAAAAAGATTCTTAGTTCTTCATTGATTGTCTTATTTACGGTTTTAGCTGTCACTCCTGATACAGCTGTACTTTGATGTTACAGGTTTTATCCTTACCATTATGCACCATTTGCTTCTGATCTGAGGGATTTGGGAGAGCTGGATATTAAGTTTGAATTAGGAACTCCTTTTAAGCCTTTCAATCAACTTCTTGGGGTGTTCCCAGCTGCAAGGTATCCTTGGGAAACAATGCTCTTTAATTTTTTACATTGTTGTATCCTCTCAAGCATATCAACAATTATTACTTTGTTTGGTCAGTTCACATGCACTTCCAGAGCGCTACAGGACCTTGATGACGGATCCCAACTCTCCTATCATTGATTTTTACCCAACTGGTAGTGTTTCTTTCCTAGTAAAGATTCCATCTTTTTCTTACTGATAATTGTTTTAACAAATTATATATCTACATCGCGTTCTATTGCTTTCTTTTAGATTTTGAAGTCGACATGAATGGAAAGCGTTATTCCTGGCAGGTTGTCTCTCTGTCTTTTCTGATCGCTTCTTTATGTATTGGAAACAAAATCGCTATATTTTGAACTTTTTTTACTTTTTTTCACCAAAGGGTATTGCTAAGCTGCCTTTCATTGATGAAAGACGCCTACTAGAAGCTGTTTCCGAAGTGGAATTTACATTGACGGTATGCTGCCCAATACGTCATTCCTTCATCTCTTATGTTTTTCTTCAGATTAAGATGTGTGCTTCCAGAAAGATGGATTTTAAGTGTTCTTTCTTAATCTGCAGGATGAAGAGAAGCGTAGAAACAGCAGGATGTGTGATATGCTTTTCACAGCAACATCTCATCGCCTTGCTGAACTCATCTTTTCGCTTGACAACCACTGTCGGCAATTAAGTGCCAGGGAGAGAGTAGATGTTAAGGTTAAAATCAGGCCTGAGCTCAGGTTTGTTCAAAAACCAAAAAAAATATAACTCTTTTTAATCTTTTATGACTTCTTGGTGGATGAGTATTAAGCAAGCTGGTCAGTTAAATCTCTCACTAAAGGCCAACAAATACCAAATATGTTTCCTGATGTTCTTAGATCTACTTGCAGTGATGGTATGAACGGCTACTTGACTCCATGTTCAGGGGAGACTCACCCGCCTATATTCAGGTCCCCAATGGAGGGTATGGAGGACATCTTGACCAACCAAGTCATGTGAGATCACGAACCTAGTTTTCCAAAAATGTTCCAACAGCTTAAATTGATAAACATGTAAAACTGATTTAGTTTCTTCATTACTCCTCAGATGTTGTATATACAGACTTCCTGATGCACATGAACACATAACCAAGCCGCCTCCTGGTGTCATCTTCCCTAAGAAGGTAGATAAATTATACCACGTTGACTTGTCTGTGAATGTCATCTTTATGGTCTTTAATACATGTGTGGTGGTTTAGCTAGTCATTACTCAAGAGAAACTTATTTTGAATGGCATCTATCGATAAAACTTCTTGATAGCTTAATTGGTTGTTTTCTCTCTTGTCGTTCAGATTGTTAACTTAGGAGACTTGAAACCCCCACCTGCTCTGTGGCACGAGGAAACCGGAAGGAGACCGAATCATAATCACCATAATAACCATAACAACCAAGGAAGGTAATAAAATCATCGAATTAAGTACCAAAAAAAGGGCTCGTCTCTAATTGGTATTGTTGAATATCAAAATTGTTATTTACTTTCTCCTCAATTCTTTAGGCACAACCCACCTGGAAGTGTATCTGGGAGGCATCTGGGAGACGCAGCACATCGTCTTGTCTCCAACAGCTTACAGATGGGAACAGACCGACATGGATATCAGACACCAGCAGATGTACATGCTCAGCATCCTCCTGGTTACGGCTACAATCCTCCGCAGTATGTTCCACCAGTTCCTTACCAACATGATGGCTATATGGCTCCACCTGGCGTGCAAGGCTACACTCAGCCACCTCCTTACCAAAGTCGAGGTGGGTACCAACCTCGTGGACCCACTGGGAGATTCCCATCAGAGCCTTACCAGAGTCAATCACGGGGAGGTCACCACCATGACAATAGAGGAGGAGGATATTCTGGTAATTATCAGAATCAACATCAACAACAACAATACGGTGGGTCAGAGCATAATAACAACTCACGAGGGTATGGTGGTCAGCAACATCGTCAGCAAGGTGGTGACCGTGACCGCAGAGGAAGAGGAGGAGGAAGTAATCATCCTGATCAAGGCGGTAATTCGTTTTCGGCATTGCGTCCTAGACATCGATATTAAGCGCAATGGTACTACTACTACTCCTGACTCTTTCCTGACCGTACAAATCATCAGGTGTAGTTGGATAACGTTTCAATACGTTTGTTGTATCATTAGAATTGGCGTAGCTCTTGTTCTTGGCTGGAAAACTATAGGTTACATTAGTTTTGTTTTTCTCATACTCTTCACATTTTTATTTGTCATTTGGTGTATCAGTTATATACAGATAGTCTGTATTGTACCTTGTTTTTACAAGATTGTTATATTTGATTAAACTTTTTTTACACATCTGCTTGATAGCATCAAGTGAATCCCCAAAAGTTCTCGTAGCCCTAGTGGTGGCTTAATAGCTTACTACATTTGATTTTCGATTAAAGGAAAAAATACCAATTCAAATGAATATAGGATACTATTTAATGATAAAATAAGAGTTAATAATATGAAAAGGATTTGATACAACAAAATTTCAAAATCGTTGCAAGCCTCTACTGTTGTGTATGTTTCTTCAACTTGCGTAAATTTATATTTCCTCAGGCGATTTTCCTCCTTTTATTATCCCTGGAAAATAAACAGGTTTCTTATTAAAGATGATGGTGAGAAAGTCAATTAAAGGGAGTGTTTAAAACTAAACTAACCTATCCATATGTGAAGAAGCTTCTTCAGAGTGCTTTTCCAGCCACTTAACACATCCTGTGTTTTCCGGAAGTACAGATCCAGCTATATGCATTACCTCTTCATCAAAACTGCATAATAAATTTGTTTCAACTATCCAGAATTCAAATCACAGCTTTGATTTGACAAATCAGTAGAACAGAGAGGATAAAAGTTTACCTTTGGACTTGAAGGCGTAACATGGTTCCAACCTTTAGTGCATGCCGTTTATGTGATCTGCTCACAAAACAACCTTCACCATCTCTCTGAATAGAAGAAAGATTATAAGTCTGTGTTGTAACAAATTCGATCAAAAGGTATCTAAAGTAAATTCAAGAACTATTATAAGTCATACATACCACTTTGTACTTGAATTCTTCACGGATATCAACGTCTGTTACGACTGCAGCAGAAAAACCAAGAACAATACAATGGATTGACTCTGGAGAAACCTTCACAATTTCCCCTTCTGCATAAGCATAAAAGAAATTTAACCAACCACTTTTGCTTCAACACACATTAGATCACTAGCAAGAAACTATGCAGCAAGAGTAACCCAAAGTATCGGAGAAAAAAAAAAAAAAGGTTCCAAGAGATGAATTCAAAGTTTAAAAAGAGATCTTTACCTACAAGACTATTAGGCTTAGGATCAAAAAGGAGTAATCTTGTGTTAACTCTAACACCAAAGTAAGGATGAAGTCCTGCAAGGATTTTAGCTTGTTTGCTTTTCACAGTAGCATCATAAGCCAATAGCACTCCATCAAAGGTTTCATTATACCTTCAGAAACACAGAACCATACACAAAACTATAAGTATCAAGAGCTAAAGTAACGTAATTTGGTTCCTTTCAACATGTTATGAATCAATTTTAGCAACAACAGTGAGGTCTTGTAATAGCTAATAGGAAACTACAAAGTTAAGAAAAAAGTGAAAAAGGAGAGAAATTTTGGAACGAACTGGAAAAGAAGAGCACTGAGCTCGCGACAAATGGCTTTAAAGACGTTTCTGCTCTTTGAAGGATGAATGTAAATCATCAATTCTGCGTCTGAGAGCTTTAACCCTTCCATGGAAGATCCAATTATATTCCTGTTTATTCAATGCTTTAGTTCTCACAATTTATAATAAGAAGAAGACTTTTTAGGGTTTTCAAACTGAAGTTAGAAGTTGAAGCTCAATGAAATCGAATTTTAAATGGAGAAAAAAAAAACCAGAACTTAAGGTTTCGAGCAAAGGAAAACATAGAAAAGAATCTTACCTGGAAGAGACGAAACTGTTAACCGGAGAAATAAACCGGCGATTTTTGATTCTGAGCTGAGCTGAGCTGAGAAGGAACGATAAACTGAAGAAGAAGAAGCTGCGTTCGTCGTCTAAAGAACACTAGGGTTAACTTCACGCGACGACGAAGGGTTTATGTTCTAAACCCAAAAAACAAACCGGTTCGTTGATTTTACCCGAATGTTCCGGTTCTTGTTTGGTTTTTAAAATCTGACGGGACCGTTTCATATACCTTTTGAAATATTGTTTTTTTATCTTGTTGCATCAAGTAGTACTATTATTTGATTAGTCTTTTTCTTCCACAAATTTGGATTCTCATAGAACTAATTGTTTTCATTTAACACATATCAAGCAATACACACCGTGAATAAACAAAACACACAAATAAAATAAAAAATACACATAAAAATGAAGCAATCTGATGATTTCAATTAAAAAAAAAGGCTCACTTCAACGATTGTAAAGCAGAAGAGGTAGTAACAAGACTCGACAAGAGACCAACGAGGAGTGCATTGTTGTAAGTGGTTGGTTCGTTCTGCATTGGGTTCTCTCGTGAGTCAGTGAACGTCTCGTTCATGAAAGGCCCACCTACTAGTGCTCCATATGCTATGTTTGGGTTTGGTTCTGTTGAGTTAAACCATCTGAATCCATCTAAGCACCCTGTGGTTGCATCTGCAGGAATCGTAGCTCCTCTATGATGCACAAATCCTGGGTATTTGTCTCCGTAACCAACCACGAAGCTCATTCCAAGCGGATTCTTCCCCAGCATGTAATCAGCCTGCAGGTAAGAAGAAACTCTATTAAGTCTTCTTCTTTGAGTTGTTTGATTTTGTTTTATGTATAGATTTTTCATGTGTTGTTGTTGTTGTTGTTGTTACCTGCGATTTGGCGAAATCTCTGAGCTCTGTTGCTTTGAAGATTTTCCCGTTGCAAGATATTTTATGGAGACGAGATGACAGCATGTAATCACTGAAAAGAGAAGCTAAGAACGCTGCGGACACGGATTGTTGCATCGAGTTCCATTCACTAACCCATATAAGACCACCTATTGAACAAAAGGTTTACAAGATTCAAACTTTCATAAGAAATTGAATCAAAGAGGCTTTATGTTGTATGCAACAATAAAGTGAAATTACCATTTGTTCTACTTTTTGTAGCTGTTGGAGAATTTGGTAGAACCCCACACATGACAGCTTTAGCTGTGTCCCTGTAACTTCCAAGCCCCTTGCTTCCTGATAAATCTTTTTTAAAGAAGAGTAATCTTGATAACAGTACCTACAATGATCAAGAACCATAAATGTTATCATCCCAGCTGCAAAAACACAACAGTTTCTTCTTATTTCAATCTAACCTGTGTTCCTGCAAGCTTATTATCCCAACTAAACCAAGTTGGATTACCAAAACTAGCAAATTCCTTTCCATGACTAGACACATAGTCAAGATAAGTTTTATCCTCCGTTGCGTGATACAACCAGCTAGCTGCCCATAGTAACTCATCACCATAACCCGTCGAATTGTAAAACCCCTGAACCTCAGGTATACTAACACTGTAAGACCCTCTTTTAGACTCTGCAAAATCAAACAACTGCTTCGCATGCTTCAGAAGCGTAGCTGAATACGAAGGGTCACTATCTTTAAACACTAAAGACGCTGAAGCCATAGCTGCAGCAGTTTCTGCAGCAACCTCAGTCCCTGGAGTCTCTGCATCAATTTTCAAAAGTGGTCTCTTCTCTGTCATACTCTCTGGTCTCTCCCAACACTTATGATCTACTTTTGGATCTCCAACCTAATAACACATCAAAAAACACAATCATCATCACAATACTAAAAAAAAGTTAGAATCTTTCCCATGAGAAGAAAAAACTCCAAACCTGAATATAGAGAACATTATCAGAAGGATGAGCTTTGATAAAGTAATCAGTGGTCCATTTAAGAGACTCTTTAGCAGGATTCAATTGATTCACAACAGCCATTTGATCACCATACTCAAGAATCGACCATGATAAAACAGTAGCAGTGAAAGCCATTGGGAAACCAAACTTAATATGATCACCAGCATCATATAATCCTTTAGATAGATCAAGATTCGCTTCACTTCCATCTTTTAGACCTGAATCTCCTCTCCATGATATTTTATTATTCTCCAATTTACCAGCTACATCAACAAAGAAAAACATTACACATTATTAGAAACTTTCAAATCTCGAATTCGAAACGTGGAAACACGATTGAAGTAGAAATATGATTACATTTCTGGATATCGAAGAACTGTAAAGCGAGCTTGAGAGCATCGGCGTATTTTTTATCAATGGCGCCGGGAGGTCCAGGAACAGGACCACCGTCATCGGATTTCTTGGTTCTTAATTTGACTGTGTAAACAATGGCGACGATAACAACAGCTAATACAATAATCGCGATGAACCAACCGCACCAACCTCTAGACTTCGATTTCTCACTCATTTTGTGAAGTAGTCAAAGAAAAAGAGAGTGCAAAAAACAAATACACAAGAGCTTTGAGATTTAGATCCGTCGTCAATGTAGCTGCATTTAACAATCGGAGGAGAGAAATTAGCTTCCCGGATCTAAGATTCCGAGCAGAGATTTGAAAATGTTGATGAAGGTGGAGAGATGAGTCAGTGTGACACTACTCAACAAAAATCTCTAGTAAATGTCGGTGGAGTATCAACCGGGATTTCAGATCTAATTTGTTTTTCCTTTTTTTGATTTTCTTGTATTATTATAGATATTGTGAAATTACTGTAATACCCATTTCTGGGAAAGGAAGCAATTGAGCCTGAGTCCAAACTCTCTCGCTAGTCAGTGTCAACATCGCTGGTCGCTTTATATAATTCATTACTTGTCCAATCACATTAACTCATAAACATTATAATATCATTTGGTTGAATATAAAATCAATTTAGTAGCTCAACTGTCATGTTGAGAAAAACTTTTTATATTGACAGATGTGTTTCTCAACAGTGGTAATCTGAATATTCGTTTAGTACAATGGTGAATAGTTCACAACAGATTATCTACGATTCGTGACGTTGATGATTATCGATACGAGAAAAAGAGATGGAAGTGTGGTTTACCACAAGATAACAGACAACATTGCATGATGTTGTAGTTTCTAAACTTTCAAAAGAGGAGCACTATGTTATACAAAAGTTTTTCGGTTAAATAATTTTAACATTTAATTAAAATAAAATAAAGTAACAACAAATTTTAGAAAGTAAGCTGAATTTGGGTTTTATTGGGCCAGAGCTTTACCAAGCGTTTTATCTCGGCCCATTCACAATATCCAAAAAACGATGAATCTTTTCGTGAAGAAACGCGCCAACTCTGCAGAATCCCTAAATCCGAATTTTTGTTATCAATCCCTAGAGATTCTGCTTTCTCATTTCCTTTCAGTCTTATCGGGATCCATGGAAGACTGATCGTGATCTATTTCCATCTCCGGATTCTTTTCTAGGTTAGTACTATTTAACAAGCTACCTAAAGTTCCAGACTTGCGTTCTTCTCTTCGGAATCTCTCTGGGTTTAATGTTCGATCATTAAACGATTTTGTATTAATGCTCTTGGGTTTTCAAACTTTATCATGTTCCTTACACTTTGAGCTGAAATCTCCGGAATTTTCTTGTATCAATCAAATTTGGGTTTAATTGTGATCACGCAATTGCTGAATTGTGAGAAATTGCTAAAGATCTTTTTAATTTTTTATATGCACCATAAAGTAACGTGTTGGTGTTACGTCATTTTAATCAGTGTCAGGTGTAAAGTCTCTATCTTGTGCCACATTATGTAACTAGTTTGGTAGATATGTGTGGCAGGTGTCCTATTATAGTTATTTGAATCACAGATGGTGATGGATGTTGAAGCTAATAAACAACCAAAGCAAGAGCGAATGAGAAAGAGATGGACTCCATCTCATGACAAGGTTTTAGCTGACTTGGTGGTTAAACAGATTCAATCAGGAAAAAGGCACAACAATGTTTTCGACAGAAAAACTTGGGATAACATACGCAACGAGTTTAACAAGCAGACGGAGCTTAACTTCAACAATAATCAATTGAGGAAACATCTTGATGTTCTGAGACAACGCTATAATACGCTTAAATCGTCTCGTGTTCAAAACGAGTTTGTTATCGAAGATACAAGATGTATCTTGGGGTTTGATTTGTGGGAAGATTTTGGTGTAAGTCTACTTTTTTCCTCTTTAGATTCAAGCATTGTTATATTTGGCTTCACTCATGATCACAGGTTCAGCCTAGGAGTGAACCGGTTAAAGTTAAGGACTGCCCAATCTATGAGCAGCTTTGCACTATATTTGCTGATGACTCCGTGGATGGTAGATATGCTCAGTCAAGTCACTTTGAGGGATTAGATGAATCCAAGGCAAATCAATCCTCAGATTTGTTGACAACTCCTACTGAAGGAACCATAACGTCAGAGAATATAGCAACACCAAATGTAGCGCAAGCGAACACAAACTCAGTGAAGAGAAAAAGTAAGAGAGAACCAGATTCACAAACCTCTTTGGGACAGAGCCAGATTAATCCAGCAGCACTGGAAACAGTGGCAGGTGCTTTATCAGACATGGTGACATCTCTTAGGTCAAGGATGGCTGGTTCCAAAACGCAAGAAGACAGGTTTAGTATTACAAACTGCATCAATGCGCTTGACGAGATTGAGGATTTGGATGAAGGCGTTTACTTTGCAGCTTTAGACATTTTTGAGAACCCTGCTATTAGAGAGACGTTATTGTCTCTTAAAGGTAACAAGTTACGGTTAACATGGTTGCAAGGTAAGTGCAGGAAACTTTTGACTTCGGTTGCACAGCTAGGTTGACTTTGAAGCTATATGTAGCTAACTCATTGTTGTTGCAAGTATACCAATAGATTTGGTCTTTTGTAGAATTTTTTTGGTTGCTGATGATAAATAGTTAAAGATGAAGATTTAAGTTGTTCTGTCATGATATTTTAAGATGAAGATTAGAACAAAAGAAAGATTTGATTGAACTCTGGTGGTTTTCTTTCTCTGTTACAGTATCCAAGTCATGATTTCTCACATGTTTGATGAACAAACAGTATTGTACAATGTAGACACACAATAAAGAAATGTGAGAAGGGAGAAAGAGAAACTCTTTGATCTGTTCTCTAGTACAAGGTATTTAGTCATCGTCCTTGAACTCCCTGAAAAGAAGAAGAACAAAAAGAGAATAGTTGTGTCAGTATCTCTATAATGTGCAAAAAACAGAGTGGCTCTGATTCACAATTATCATGTACCTTCGATCAAGGTATCGAGGTTGAACACCGGAGCCTTGACAAGTAGTGCAGGTTAAAGAACCAGCACCGTCACAGTTGATGCAGTTTGAGACTTCTTTCTCTCCTCCACCAAGCTCTACGGTTACGTTACCACTACCCACACACAATCTGCATTTCTCTGTTCAACCAACGAACCAAAATGTTCATAAATAGCTTCTAAACTTGAAACAGTTTAGTATTATACAGTTCCAACAAATCCCACCAAAATGCCAACAAAAACTTGAAATAGTTTAAGCGAAAGAGAGAGAGAGAAGCTATCCACGTACGAGCTCCAGTTCCATTGCAGGGAAAACAAGGTTGAGTATTCTCTCGTTTAGCCTATGAAGGTGTAAGAACGAAACAGTGCTAAACTCAGAAGCATTACCAAAACTGTAAATTTCATGAATCCGTAGTCTATATATAAAGCTTACGAATTATCAAACTCCAACAACGAGAATCGATTAAACTAGAATGTGAAGACTCACGGCATTGTCGATTTGAGTCTCGTAGAACACAGGGATTCCGATTCCTAATGCGACGCTTGCTACGCCAACAGATATTGCCACTACCTAATGTATCACCAAAACCCAGAATCCATAATCAATTTAAACTAAAAAGTGAGAAAAAAGGCGATCTATCCAGAGAATCAGGATCAAACCGTGTTCGGATCGAGTTCAGCTTTGATTCGAGGATAAGTTGTTGCCGGCGACCGGAGATTCCTCGCCGAGAAAGTAGACGGAGTGAAATTGATGGGACGGTGAATGAACGGAGATTGTAGACGAGGCGGTGATGGAGCTGAAACTGGCATTTCGATTTCGATATTACTTCCCTTAGTTCGTGTGAAAATCGCTTAAGCGCGCGAAGATGAGAGGAAGAAGAAGAACCAGTGGTTTTGGAGATGGTTTTCGGTTTTAGGATGATCTCAGCCATTAGATTATTTATTTACTACGGCTATGATTTCTTCACGTGGCTTTATTAGATTTAAGAAAAAGGATCCACTAAAAGAAAAAAATGGGTTATTTGAACCGTAATTGGACGAGAAGCAATAAGGTGCGAAAAGATACAGTACACCCGCATAAAAGTAGAAGTTCGTAACCGTTAAATACTGATCCAACGGCTAATAAAATCCAAAAGTCGTTAGTCGTGATTAGACTATTTAAAGCAGGGAAGGGCACTGTATCAACAAGTTTCAACTTCCAAGTAGAGAACAAAATATATTTTTTGAAAAAAGGATTCGCAAGTCACTATCGATTCCTAAATACCGTTTCTTCGCCTTTCTCCATCGTTTGTTTCTCATTTCCCTCTCTTTCTCTCTTTCTCTCGCCGTCGCCGTCTATTTCGTCAATTTTCCGGTAATTCGTTTCAGATTTCGTTTTCTCATAAGGTATTATGTTATTGTTCAATCGTTTAAAGTATCAATTGATTCGTCTTACGATTGATCGTTATTAATCAGTGTGATCGAATTGGAATTGTGCATCAATCGTAGTTATACCTGCATAAATGTGACTCTCCTGCTTGCTTATAGTCGATTGTTTTGTATTTGTCTCGTTTTATCCCAACGTTTGATTCATATCGACGATTTCGTGATGACTCCCAAAAACTTTCTCAAACATTCCAATTCTCTGTTTTTTTTTTTGGATGTGAAGAATATTGATTTCTCGTGATTCACACTAGTTGATAGTTGAGAGCAGATAGAATTCCAAGCGTCACGAGTATCATTAATAATTGCAACTATACAGAGTTGGATTGCCTTTAATTGAAATCTCATTGATTCGTTATAGACAGATTTTATTCACGAGTTGAACATGACTTATGTATAACTAGGTGGCTTTTTTAGTGTATGAGCTATTATACATTTCAACTTCATTAATCAAAAATATGAACTTGTGGTGGTTGAGAACTTAATTCTGATTAGCAGGTTCGTTTGTTTTTTTTATGTTTAGCACAGGTGATCACAATGATTGGATCGTATCTTACAAGACTGCTTATGTATGTATACGCTACTTAATGACTTAGATTTGAAAAACTGTGTTTAAGAAACCCAAAAGAAGAAATCAAAGCTAATGAATCTCTACTTTCAAATTGTTAATAGAATGGTGTTTGGATATGCATATCCTGCTTATGAATGCTTCAAAACAGTCGAACTAAACAAGCCTGAGATTCAACAGCTCCAGTTCTGGTGCCAGTATTGGTATATGATGACCTACTCATGTATTCTTTTCTTTATTTCTCTACCTTGAGGTTTCTAAATCTTGCTTTCTTTCAGGATTCTGGTAGCTGCTTTGACGATCTTCGAACGAGTTGGTGATGCTCTTGTTCCGTGGTAAGTTGGTTATGATTTTAGGTACTTAGAAAGAAAAGTTTCACAATGTAGTATTATTATTGTCTTATGTTTTCTTGAAGGTTACCGATGTATAGTGAGGCAAAGTTGGCATTTTTCATTTATCTCTGGTTACCAAAGACCAAAGTAAGTAAACCCTTTTTCAAATAGACAAGTGTTTCTCTTTGATATTTTGATTCCAATGGCCTTCTCTCTAATTCAGTTTCCTCTGTGTATACCATTTTCAGGGAACTACCTACGTTTATGATTCTTTCTTCAGGCCATATATCGCAAAGCATGAGAATGAAATTGACCGCAACTTGATGGAGTTTAAGAGTAGAGCTGGAGATATGGCAATGATATATATCCAAAAAGCAATCAACCATGGACAGACAAAATTCTTTGAGGTCTTGCAGTATATTACTGAACAATCAACACCAAGCATTCAGTCTAAGGTATAATTAATTTCTTCACTTGTACTACTCACTCAGTTTCTTCTATATGCATAATAGAGTTGTTTTTAGTGTCTGAGGTATGATCTTTCGAAGCTTCTCTGACTCATATAAACTATTTATCGTGATGTCGAACAACAGGTAAAGAAAGAGACAACAACATCTGAACTTGATGATCCAATTCTTACGGTGACAGAGAACAAAGCCACTAACTGAGGTAGAAAACGCCAAAGGCTGACTTGTGGTAAACTGTTAAGGAAAAACTGAAATAAATCGTATATGGGCTACTCGTGTAAATTGCTTCGGGGTAAAACAATAACTTTCATTGAACTTGAGTTGGTATTAGTAGAATCTGGCTCAATATGGGCCTAAACCCAATACCGGGATGTCTATTTGGATTGAAAACATGCGTGTTGGGTGGGCATAAACGCTAAGTATATGATAATTTCATTGAAAATATCTTTTTTATTTTTCTAAATAACTAAACAAGAGAAATTAAAATTAAAAGGATTTGTTAGAATTGATGTTTTTAGAATTGCGGTCTTTGGTGCACGACGCCATCAAAACCCACGCATAATGTTACAGTTTGTTCCGGAGTAGGAGCAACTCTAATATATTACTCTATTTTTTATTTTGAAATGGAGTAACTCTAAAACAAAGTTGAATTGTACTCAAAAATGAAATATAATTTTCTCTAACTTTTACTTCAAAATGGAATAATGAGTAAAAATGGAGTGATGAATAAAATTATTCTATATTTGGAGTAAGCCCATTTTATATTTCATTATGGAGTAGAGTTTTGAATCTTTTATTTTAAAACTCAAAGAAATTTTACTTGGTCATATTATATTTGTGACGCTAAAAGAAGATTAAATATATATATATATATATATATATATATATTCTGCAAAGTAATTCATAAAATGAAAGGGACTAAACGTAAAATCAATAATACGATATCATAGGACCACACCACACGGTTATAAGTCGTGACATATCATCATTGTGTGGAGCAACATAAATATTTACAAAATTTCTGGAGATATCTAACATTGCGTGGCATTTGCAAGGACAAGTAACCAAATAATTAAGCCGATGATACATATAAAAGGAGGACCGAAAACCAATATATAAAATCATAAATTAATAAGTTGTCGAGAGACAAATAATTGAAGAAGGATGTAAACGAAATAACGAATGATAGATAAATCCACTATAAAAATTAGGGACCATTTTTTTAATGAAAGTTGTTGTATATCACTCTAACTACTCAATCAATTGCATTTATTGAAACGAAGCTGCTTCTATGATCCAGTGTGAAACTACAGAGTGTCAGCAAGAACTTCATATTTTTCACCATTTTGTTTGATTCTCTAAGAGCTAACCTGATGTGAATACCCAATTTGGACTCTATTTCTAACTAAACATATAGCAGCCAAAAAAAATACAATTTTAGGTAGTAAAGACCAAATTCCGGACTCGTTTTCTCACATCTACTTTTGTTTACAAGTTATTTGATTATAGAATGTGTGTGTGGAAAGATATACATTGTAGTTGTTACAAGTCTTTTAGTATATTATATAACGGAACATTAAGTAAGCTTAATTTGTTTAGTACTTAAACTCGTACTCGTCACAATGGTTGTATAGAGTTTTTTTTTCTATTTTGTTTATGTTAATAACATTTCCAATTATCCAATTATGTTAACATCTATTAAGGTCGAACCTGTAAAACAGAAAGTAGTCTGATGAGTTTT
>CM051366.1:20108554-20158554 GCA_028015245.1 Cardamine occulta
TTTTTGTTTTTTTTTGTCAACAGTAGTCTGATCAGTTTGAATATTAAATTTAATGAAACTTTTTTGTTTTTGTTTGTTTGCACAAAAGCGGGTGGGAAATTGTAGTATATCTTTACAAAGTTTACTAAATAGTTCTTTGATTTTCTTATTGAGATGAATGATATGTTCATTATGGTTTTAAATTAGTTTGGGTGGGAGATGTAATTCAATTATAAACAGTACGCGAGGCTTTGATTTTGTTCCTCGTAGTAAATCCAGAGAAATGGGGACACAATTGTCTCTATTTTCTTCATATTTAAACCGTTTTGCCAAACCTTTTAATATCCAAAATCACACGTGCACTTTTTATAAGATGGTGAACGAATATATTAGTAACATCATTTTGTATCTAGAGATATCTTCGTTTGTTTCTCACAGAAATATCTAAAAAAACTGAGAAAATTCATGAAAATATTCATAATTCATATTCAAAATATTGTGTACAATACTAATACTAAGCTCTCTCTCTCGGTGTTTTAAAAATCTTGTACCGTTCGTGGCTCTATATTTAATGCATATTAAAAGCACTTAAAACTATACGAATTGGGAATTGGGAATTGGGAATTGGAAGGGTTCTCTTTACTGCAATACAAGATGGGTAATACTAATATAAAAATTTATACCAATTTTGAAAGTTATAAGTAGTGAAATTTACTAATGACAAACCAATCTCAAACAGCCACGTGCTCGTTAGGAGTCTTTAACATGCAGTCAGTATTTCAATTTTCTGTCAGTCGAATAAATTCCATTGTCACCGGACCTAAACATTTATTTAAATGTTATGTGTACGTAACTAATGACTTTACTTTTCGTTTTTGAAATTCAAACTGGTTTAACAAACGAACACATTCTCAAGATCTCGCGCTCCTTTTCTTCTTAGTCTCGTCCTAACGAAATCTAAGGGATGTAAATTATTAACAAGATTTTAAAACGAAATTACTTTATAATAATCTATGATGATTTTATAACTAAATAGAGTGAAAACAAAAGAGAGGGACAAATGTGGAACACGACACGTAAGAAGGCCAAAGCGACTGCGTGATAAAATCCAAGTTTTGCGGCGAATGTGAAGGTCTTAGATTTTTACATCCGGTCAACAATGGTCAACCTTAAACCGTAATTTTATTTGTATTTGCTTATATTTCACCCTGGTTATGATTAAATTACTTTATGTTATCGACGAATGAGTGATACAATTACCCAAATCTATGTATTGTGTTTCAATGTAATATCACAGCCTAGAAAAATATGCAAGCTGAGTAATCATATTATAACATTTCTTCCCATGATGTAGACATTGTGTTACGGAATTCTCAATTCTCACCATTTATTATACTGTATATCAGTTAATAAAATGAATTCACCCACATACTTTCTTATACCACATTACCACCCTAACTAATTACTTTGTTAAAGTAGTCTAACAGTCTAACCCAAAATCAAGTTCTTATTGTAGTAAAACCTCTATAAATTAATAATATTAGAACCAATGTATTTTTATAATATTTTATTAATTTATCGAGATTATTAATTTATAGAGGTGATATTTGGGTTAAAATAGTAATTTGAAACCGAAAAAATTTATTAATTTAACGAAGTATTAATGAATCGAATATTAATTTATAGAGTTTTAACTGATATGAAGGAACACACTGCATAAATCTAAAAATATTTTACATAAATTTTATATTTTATGCCAAAAAACTATCGAACTAAAGGAAAATACTGCATAATTTGCTTACTCATAAACAAAAAAAAATTAAAAGGCATTGAAAATTTCAACTCGAGACAAATAGAACATTTGGAATCCGTAATCACAGTTCCAAATACGAAGTTTCCAAAGACCTTGTCTGGTGTTTAACGTGTAATCTTGTTTTGTTAAAACAATAGTTTTGACCATACATCCAAAACATAGAATGGACTATTATTTATTTATGTTGTTTCTTGCTTGCGTTCATGGAATCTCCAAACTTTTCTGATAAACATAGATTAAATCTCCAAAATTTGATAGCGAAACTTGCACTTGTATTATATATATATATATATATTTTTTTTTGCAGCGTCTATTAATAAAGAGAATTCATTTAGAGATTGAACTATAATACGAAACAGATCATTATTACTTTGTAAAAATAAAATAAAAATAAATCAATATCAAAGAGTCGAGATGCTTGCGTGGCATTTGTTTGCATTTCTACCAATGGAAGCTTCAGTGACGTTGACAAAGTCAGGTCAAACTGTAATGGAAGATTATCTGTTAAGCAGTTAAAGCATACAAGCCAACCAAGCTCGTCCAAAAAAGTTAATTTCAATATCTTCTAACTAATTTCTTATCATCAAAAAGTAAATTTCTATTTAAAATACAGATTAAATACTGTTTTTTCTTTTGAGGAAAATATATACAAATTAACTGCACCACAACTAACAAAGCAAGCAACCAGATGCTAAAATTAATTGGCAAGATTTTTTTCTCTGACAAACCAAGATATCTGAATATAGCTAATATATATATACTAGTACACTATTTTTCAAAAAAAAAAAAAAAAAAAAAACTAATGACTTAAAAACCGAATGACAAGAATGTTAACGAAGGGTAAGAAAGTAAAAACAGTAAAATAAAGAATTAAAGAAAAAATAGAGCCCACCAGTTTAGTTTCCCTCCTTATTTCCATCTTCGATTTCAACACCTAAAAAAAAAAGCTTATAATTAAAGAACCATAAAGCAAGAACAAAAAATAAAGCCTAAAAGAAACTCTCACTTTCTCAAGAGTTTCTTATTTCAATGGCTTTACTAACTTTCTTGCCGGAAAACTCAGAGCCTCAAAAACACAATCCTCCACCGCCTAATAAACGCAAGAAACGCGACAATCCCACCGACCAAACGCAGCCGCGCGAACACAAACCGCAGAAACCGAAGAAAGCAGTACCTCAGAAGCAACCATCTTCATGGGACCAAATCAAGAACTTATTGACTTGCAAGCAAATCGAAGGGTCAAGAGTCCATGATCCTTCCAAGAACTCTCAATCTGGTTCGTCTATGACTCACTTATCTCCTTCCAAACTTGGCTCGTCGTGCAGCTCCATTTGTAGCTTTAGAGACGTGGCTCACGGCAACACTCGAGTGGTTCATAGAGCTGACCACTCTCCCGATGTAGCTAACTCGGCTACTGCTGACTCGGAGACTCGTCTTCTGACTCGGAAACCTGGTCAACACGGCTCATCTTCATCTTTCCGGTCTCTTACATCTGGCTCAACGAGATCTAACGCCAGTGGGAGTTACACGTCATCTTCAACGACGTCGTTTAGAGCCATGCAGTTCCGTAAACTCTCCGGATGTTACGAATGTCACATGATCGTTGACCCTAGCCGGTAATGACTACACAAATTAATGATGAGATTATCAAATTAGTTGTAATTTATATTTTTATAAATTCGTTTATTTATTTTTTGAATTTTAGGTATCCGATTTCGCCTAGGGTTTGTGCTTGTTCCCAATGTGGAGAAGTTTTCCCAAAGCTTGAAAGCTTAGAGCTTCATCAAGCGGTTCGCCACGCAGGTAAGTTTGTTTTTTTTTTTTTGGGTTATAATTTAATTGACTTTATCACTTAGCTCAAATTATATTATTACCTTTAGCTACAATATTTTTTTTAGGTTTTTGTAGTCACATTTTCAAAGTTAACCCTAGAACTAAGAAGACCTAGCTTGTTTTTTTTTATCTAGTGGAATTTTGTAAATGCAAATTGCTTGCTAAAGTAATGATTATGTTTTGTATCCCTGGAAATTTGTTAAAATCTCAGTCCATAATTTGACTTGTGATATATGATTATAACCTACACTTGTTTATTATTATTTGAATAACTAGCACTTGGATTTATCGATGTAGATCGATTTTACCATAATGTTAAGCAATAATTAACGAACATGCTTTCATTTTGTAGCTTAGACATGTGTTTCTTTAAATGTAATCAAGATGTCAATGTTATTGTCGGTGCTAATAATACCGATCAAAATAATTAGGATGATTTGGCCTTATGTTACAGATAGTTTTCAGGATTAGAAATTGCATATTCATTGATGATAACGCATTTTGAGAGAAAAATACAAAAGAGAATAGGAGAGCAATATATTCTATAGTGTCCATATCTGTCATTTTGCGTGGAACACTTTCACGCGAAGCCGATGGGACCATTCGTACTATGAGGAAAAAAAACAGTTGTCAGTTCTTAACTAAATTCAATGTCTCCTGATGTTATTACGTGTCATTTTTCTATTCGACAGTATCAGAATTACAACCTCCACCTGACAAAACCGAATTAAAACTCTGTCTTCAATGTTCTAAAACTCAGATTTTTGGTTTTTTCTTCTTTGACTTTGTATTTTTTCCCTGAATTATGAGCAAAACGTTATCGTTTCATTGCAGTTTCGGAGTTAGGTCCGGAAGATTCGGGTCGAAACATAGTGGAGATCATATTCAAATCAAGCTGGCTTAAAAAAGACAGTCCAATCTGTCAGATCGAACGGATATTAAAAGTCCACAACACTCAACGCACGATCCAACGGTTCGAGGATTGCCGAGACGCAGTGAAGACGCGTGCACTTCAAACCACTAGAAAAGATGCTCGTTGTGCCGCCGACGGCAACGAGCTACTCCGTTTCCAGTGCACCACTCTCACTTGCTCTCTCGGATCCCGTGGCTCCTCTTCTCTCTGCTCTAACCTCCCTGGTTGTGGCGTCTGCACCGTGATTCGCCACGGATTTCAAGGAAAATCATCCGGCGCAGGAGTCACTGCAAGCAGCGGTGGTGGTGTGAGGACGACGGCGAGCAGTGGAAGAGCTGATGATTTGCTGAAGTGTAGCGACGACGCGAGGAGAGTGATGCTTGTGTGCCGTGTGATCGCTGGGAAAGTTAAGCGCGTTGATTTACCGGCGGCGGATGCCCCGGCAATGGAGAAGAAGCCTCCGGCAGAGGATAATACATCAGTTGGAGTTTCGAGTGGTGGTGTGTTTGACTCGGTGGCGGTCAACGCTGGAGTTTATTCTAATCTGGAGGAGCTTGTGGTTTATAACCCGAGAGCTTTATTACCTTGCTTCGTGGTTATTTACAAAGTTTTAGAATCTTGAATTTGTAATTTTAACTGCAGAAATAATGAGTTTTTTTTTCTAGAACTTCTAAAGTTTCCATATTATAGGGAGATTAGGTTTAATCATCTTATCATCATATCAGATTTTAACCTGCATCATAGATCTCATATTATTATTGACTATTAAGTGTAATTCTTAGGAGTCAAGCCATATGCTCAGGCCGGTCACGTATTTGTATTATTGAAATCATAATTAGGTTAAGAATTCATGAGTAGAGAACATCATGATTACGATGAAGTTAACGTGTTCTTTTCTCAATTTAGGCTTTTTGACCGATAAATGTAAAATTTAATTAACTACAGTAACTTTGATAGCTGTGTTCACACTGGTGGGGGCATCAAATAGTGTGGGAGTGGCAGAGTGATATAATTGCTACCACATGCGTTTTCAGTAAATTGTTTTATTTCCCCGAGTTCTTTTCGCATTTTATTTTCTAGAGAAAGCTGATTTTGATTTTGTACAAGTTGGGTATTTGCATACTATATAGTTTTATTTTATTAGTTATAGTAGTTATTTAATATTATTATTCAGATAAGTTCAAAATGAACCCATAAATAATAAAGGAGCGTTTGCACGCTGAGAGGGCACACCATTGAAACTTTCCTCGTTGTCAGAAGCTGCTACATTGTTTATTTCTGTATTACTCAATTTGTTGTCCTTGAAGTTGCAAATGAAATCAGAGATTTAGAATCAAACCAGTTTAATATTCAAAGTTTGCAACAAATATGTAGAGAACAGGTTCAGTTCAGAAGTTATCAAAAGATGGATTTTAAAGTTGATCCAACTGCAGCGACTAGCGAGCAATGTTTTAAAAAATAGACCTTAGAAAACACTTTCAGAATGGATATATACGTACAGCTATGTCAAAAGTAGACCTTAAAAAAAAACATTTTGTTTTGCTTGAGTGAGTATATAAAATGCTTATGTTTATTATTATGGGATTACCTTCTATTTATTTAACAGCAATTTGTTGGCGATGGTAATAACTAATAACTGATAAGTAATTTTTTTCCCGCCAGTAAAAAGTAATAATTAAACAAAAAATTTGTTCAAAACAAATAAAATAAAAAATTCCGCTGCTGGGTTCGAACCCGGAGATTTTCTCAGTAATGGCCTGTGTGCTACAGCGGATCTAATTAACATGTAATTGCACCAAATTCTTTTTATTTGCTACGTCTTAACTCAAATGGGCTTTCCAGACTTGTAAGACTCTAGCCCATTAATTAGATAAAAGTTGGGCCAAAGTTGTTATACATCTTCGGAGTTCATTGTTTCAGACTCAAAACATAAGCATTTATTAGACCCAGTAGTCTTGTTGTTCCTTTTATTTTTATTTTTAATATATTTAGTCATTTATTTACAAAACGATGGATGAATGGTAAAATAATAAGAAGTTGAATCATCTTATTGTGTGTATTTTAAATAAATAATACGTTATTTTAAGCGATTTAATGTTAATTTACATGATATTATGCTGTGTAATGTGTTAAAACTTTTAGACTAAACGCAAAAAAAAAAAACCCCGACTTATTTATGACTTTGCCACAAAGTTCTTCATTTTTTTTCCCAGATAAGTCTTCCTCATATTTCATTTATCAAATTCACCACCAGATAAAACCAATCTATCCAGTCTTATAAAATTCTCCGATATGTTGAAAGAAAGCAATTCCGATACAATAAAAGTTCGCGAAACTAATAAATTATTGAGTTATTTAGGAGTTAACCAGGTAGTTTATTTTTAACTTTTAGGGAGAATTAAAGTGCAAGACATAATCATAACCATCATAAAACTTTAATTTATAAAAAGAATACTAATCCAACATTTCACCAAAAGCCTCTAATTCTTCTATGTTCTCTCCATGTCGCCTTCCCTCTTAGTTTATTTCCTCATTACCTGCCTTTTCATTTGTACCTTTTTTATTTGTTTAAATCAAACTCTTGTTCAACGACTAATGTTTTTGAAGTTAAATGTTTGCTTACTGGTCCCAAAATATATTGTGCCCTAATACTAGGTCAAAGTGTAAATGCAGGACCACAATAATATTTTTGTCTAAATGTAATCACTAATTACAGCTTTAATTATGTATTAATTATACGGCAAATCAATTTTATGATTACTCGTATGTACCTTGATCAGTAGCTTACTTGCTTGGTTTTGTCTTTTTCTTTATTTTCATTGAGAGATTTAAATCTAGAAAAACTTCAACTTAGTTACATTGTCTTGAAATGCTGCAGATGTTATACTTAGATATAAATTTCACCATTTATTTATGATATTTCACAATGCAGTAACACTTACACAAAAACATTTGAATAAGATAATTAAATTTGTGTTCGTAAAAATGAATGAAAATAAAAATTGGCCGATTGATATGCTCTGTTTTTAACACATTCTAACTATGATTTTTAGAGTTTTTTATTTATTTACATTGCATTTTTAGAGTCTTTTAGTTCTCTATCGAATCTTTACAGATTTTAGGTTGTTTTGAGATGAAAACGCGGATTTGGAGATGAAAGATGATGCTGAAACGTCATAAGTATGCCATCGGATGAAAGATTTCTCATGAACCGATTTTGATGAATTTTGGACACATGATATACATGGGAGTTACTTTCATTTGGAAGTGTTTGAAGTCAATCCAATGGTGAGATCAAAAGTTATGTCAATCTTCGTAAAGGCAGTCCAGTCTGACAAGCATATGAAGTAGGTGCAGACTTCAGACAAGATCGATCGTTCCACCACCAGATCGATTGATCCATTACATGAAAACTTGCCGTGAGATACTAGATTGACTGTGCCACATCTAGATCGATCGATCCCGTCCAGATTGACCATTCCACCTTCAGATCAACCATTCCAGCCTTAATCGACAAAAACACAGAAAAAAAGAAATTTCGACCCAAAACGTATTTTAACCTATTTATTCAGTTTTCAGCCATTGTTTAGGCAACACTTCTTTTTCTATTCAGATCTATTGTTTTGGGAGACGAATCTCTGACTCTACATCTCTGAGAAGATTTCTGAACCCCTTTGGATTTTTTATTTTATGATTATGAGTTCTTATTTAACTCTTTATTGTTTCTCAATTTCTATGGATGAGTAGTTTTCTAGTTAGGTTTAGGGTTTTCAAAGGGATTTATGAATCATTGAATCAGATATAGATAGGGAATTATTTTAGGGTTATTCATCTATTATTGATCTTATTGCTGGAATTAAATTGATCACTTAGTTTCTGATCTTAGATTGTTTAACGCATCAAAAGTGTTTGTTTAAATGCTTAAAAGAACATAGATGGGCGGATTTTTTTTAGCCAACGAAAGCTGATGTTAAGACAATCCATGAACATATTGAACCTACTCGTTAATGCTTGTTTACAATTCTAAGTTCAAACGACAGTTTAAACACTTAGGTTGCTAGATAAAGTAATTGATATCACGACAGTGGATTAGTTAAATATTCATGTTTGAGTTCTAGACGGTTTTAATTTATCCATGAATATTAATATGGTTCATGATCTCCGAATTCCTAAGAATATCCTTTGACCTAACGCTTTTTAATTCATAGTTTACACCGTTTTAATTGTTTTTTTTAGTTTAAGTTACAATAAAAAACTTTATCACTGATTTAGCTTAAGTTCATTCTCAAAGAATCGTAGTGTGACATTTGGTCCTTGTGAATTCGATCCCTAAATTACTATAATATTTGCCGTACACTTGCAGTAGTGTATATAGGTTATACTCTGTATATCACCGATTCTAATGCATATTATGGTCAACTAAAATAAAATAAAAAAACAAGCTAAGACTAGTTAATGTATAGTTCAGTGGTAACCATGACAGGTCGGAACCATAGGTCAATTTCTATTTTCATTACTCATGAAACTCTTATCATTTAAAAAAAAAACTGAAAACAATTTAAATTGGATTATGAGTTTAGATAGTTAAAATGGGCCCTACATATGTTCATAGGATAAACACATCTCAAGAAATTCTTTGGTGGTTTAATCATTGAAACACTCTTCTTCCTGTTTTTCCTCCTTGATGAATCATTACAAATTTACTTGGGAATTTATTTTAAGAGAATTGAATGATTCTTTAATTATTAAATGAACAAACACATATACACATGAGCTTTCACCATTCATATAGACAAACCAACAAGATCCTTCATTCATTTTGATAAGGATCATCATCATGAAGCTCTTCCACAAACTACGCAAGATACTCATGAGAATCATCGATCTCACTCTCCCTTCATCCTCCCGCCGGCAGAAGAATCCAGCCGGCTCCCGTGACGGAGAGAGGTTTGAGCCACCGAAGATTTCGTGTAGTAGTTCGTACTATTCGTCTCATGTACACTACAGTGAAGCTATCGCGGATTGCATAGAGTTCTTTAACAAGTCTTCTGCTATGTCTTGTGAGGATCATGAAGCTCGTCATGTAGACGATCACTATCGTAACTTTTTTTACGTTTAGTCAACATTTAAAAACTCTCATGTGTTTTTTTTTTCCTTTTGCTTCAATATTTGATTCAGCCAATGCTTTCCCTTTTATTTTATTTGAGTTATTGTGATTTTGAAACACTTTATACTATGGTCATTTATGAACTATCCACAATTATATATTACTCTTTTCTAGTTTTCTCTAAAATTTCGAGTATTTAATTTCATTATTTTCAAACTATCTTAGTTAAAAAAAGAAATTGATTTAACGATTTCTTGGTTGTGATGAAGAGTTCATTTCAGATATCTATCTATTTGCAAAATATAAGGAGTGCAAATAAAATATTTTCAAGAACCATTTACGAAGGCGGAAGGTTATTACATATGACATTATTATCAAAACAACAACAAAAAAACACACACACACAAGAAAAAAGAAGAAATTTTGGAAACCACTGTTTCATTTCAAAACCTTCTTCTTAGAAAAAATCCCTCCAAACAAAGGGATCAAACTCTTCTTCTTCTTCTTTGTCTTCTTCTCCTTCTTTTTCATCGAAGGGTGTCTCTCAAGAAACATCTCCACCACCGAACCATTATTACTAGTAGGGTTTGCAAATTTCACGTATCTCTTTTCGCTCATCGATCTCAACCTCGGACTCTTGATCGGTTCATCATTTACACGAGGAACCAACACTTCGAACTTAGTTTTAAAGACAGTTTCATCGATCTTCGTTTCGGGCTCATTAGGATCTACTCTCAGCTTCTGGAGTTTTTGTTTTGTTCGTTCAAGCTCTTCCTTGAGAGAAGACAAAGACTTTCTCATTTGTTTGCTTTCTTCTTTTGCCCTTTTGAGATTATGTTTTGTCTCTTCAAGCTCTGCCTCAATCCCTGATACATCATCATCATCATCATCCCATTTCCCGTCCTGCATCTGTTTCTTCACTAATGTTATTACCATAATCTCGAAATCAAATATAATGATATAGAAAATCAACTTTACAGAGAGCTAGGGACTTGCCACTTTGAGATGGTTAGAATAGACTTGACTTGCTAAGACTCTCTCACCGAACAAAGCAACGGCTTCTTTGACGGTTTTAAACGGTGCCCTTGTGTCGATCTCGGCTCTCTTCGTCGTCTCCATCATATGGCTAGTGCTTAGCTCTTTGTGGCGAAGTGAACAGATACATAAGCTTGCTTATAGCTTTGTGACTTTAAAGTTGAGTGAGAGACGACGCAAAGCATATTAGTTTCTTCATCTCCACTTCGTCAGAATACTTTCTGTTCTATAAACAATTAGTATACAAACATATATTCTCTGCTACAAAAAATAAGTAACATTTTCTTCTCTTTTTTTCTTTCAAATGATCTTGTATTCACAAACCAGTAAATCAAACTAAACTATAATTTTATTCCTGTTAATTCAGTTTATGAATTTAAATATACAATATTTTATATGCAAGTCTTGTATAATTATGTGTAAAACGCCGGTCTTCACTTAATTTTGTATGAAGATATAAGTACTACTTTGTTTTTATTTATTTAATGTAAGAAATTTATTGCCTCGTTAGAAATATTCTGTAACATTGTCTAAAACAATTTTAAAAATGTTTCAGATTTTTACTAAAAAGATTTGGATCAAAGACTCCTTAAGAGTAATAGCTTCTTACTAAAGTTAAGATGCCCTTTTCCCAAAAAATAAGTGATTTTTTTTTTTTGAAAGAACTAAATTTTGTTTACATGAAAGTGTAAAGATGAAAGAAGAAAACATTGTTAATACCTAATAGAGGCTTATTGGAGCGATTCGCTTGCTTAGCAAAAAACATAAAGCTGCTTTCAAAATATACTTGGAAGAGATTTAAAAAAATAAAGAACCCTAGCATATTTTTTGTTGATTCGCACTTCAGAAATCGAAACAGAGTCGTCGAGAAAATTTGCCTCTTTAAAAAAACTCATAATCATTTACATAAAATAACATTAAATAGTTTTTTTTTCATTCATTCATATCTCTCACTGATCCTTGTTCAGCCGATTTTCTTCACCAACTCTCATATTCCAGCGAAGACCGAAACAGATCTCAGTTTCTCTCGACCATCTGTAGAATCCTTAGAACTAATTAATTAATATAAAGCAAGCAGCTTCAGGACTGCTCATTGCAGAGTAGTTGCAATGGTGTTCTTGTATCTTCATAGATAAGTGGGAAATGGTGTTCTTGTCTGTTCATCACAGTCCGTGAAGGATTGTTATTATGATGATGACTCATTGACATTGCAGCAGCAGCAGCCATGAGACGATGTTGCTGTTGCGACACATTGTTGTTGTACCTTGGGGAGGAAGCAATGTGTAGAGGTTGTTGTACACTAGTCAGGTTCAAGGAGAGGTTTGGTTTACTGTATTGGTTCGATAATGGCACAGTGTTTCCATTTGTTGGTGATCTGTACTGAGCAGCCCATAGCCTTTTTTGAAGCTGTTGCTGCTGCTGTTGGTTTGCATTGTAAGCTGTTTGGAATCGAGTTGCTAGGTAAGGAGAAAGCTGCTGCACCTACAAGATTAAACAATGTCTTGTGTTATTATTATATGTAACTAAAAGCATTGATATTTGCTTAGTAGAGAGAAAAACCTGATGACTAGAAGTTGCAGGTGAGAGCTGACTATTGTAAGCTGCAGGGATATGATACTGTGGGAATGAGTTTGGAAGAGGGAAATGAGATTGTGCTGCTCCAGCAGATGACAGAGTTAGGAAATCGTAGCTCTGTCGTTAAAACAGAGAAGAGATTAGAGTCGAGAGAGGAAAAGAATCAAAAACAAGATATGAACTGTGATGTATATATTACCTGTTTCTGTGAAGTGTGCGGACCATAAAGCTGATTCATGTCTTCTTGCATGGGTTTTGTGTTATATGTTCTGTGTATATCGAGCAGATGCGGGTTTTGATACATCTTGGCTGATGAAACCATTGTTTTAAAGTCACTAATGGTTGTCACTGGATCAGGGAGTCTGCTTTCTGACATTTGTGAAGATCTTTGCTCGTTTTGGTTAAGTTTCACAGGACTAGTCTTACTGGTTTGTAATACTTTAATGAGACGGGAAATGTAAATGTGAGAGGCACATTTCTTTAACTTTCTCGGCTGGACTCTTAATGGTTCACTCAAGATTGAAGGGGTCTTGGAAGTTGAAGCAGCTTGACCCATCCAAGGTGGAAGCTGTGTAGAAGATGGCCTGATTTAAGAAAGATAGATCCACATAAGACGAAACCGAGCAGCACGAAAAGAAAATAACAAGCTATTTAAAGGTTAAAGTTACTTTGAAAGAACTTGAGCTCCTGAAGATAGACCAGGCCACAGCGCAAGACCTTTTAGAAGCACAAAGGTCAGTATTATGACAACGGTCTTTAACTCAAAGAGTGTCTATGGTACAAAGTGAGGTATTATTACCGTTGCTTTTATAGTTCGTGTCACTTGTTGCAACCTTTGTTTCAATGGCTCTTGCCTAGGAATTTCAATGGAATCATTAGCTACATGAATCTAAACCAAGAAAGTAAGATTTAAATAGAATCAGAGTGCTTACAGGTAGTTCAGTCACATTCACTGAGCTGCTTTCCTTCAATCTACCAATGAAATCAACCATTCTGTAAAATTAGACAACAAAAAGACACCAATCTGAGTAAACCAACAAAATCAAAAGACAAGTAATACACTGGAAATTCGCTACAAACCCAGTGGAGCTGAGTTGTTTATCATCAATCAGCTTAGTTTTGGCTGAAGAAAGAACTGAAACTTCCGGTTCTAACGATTCAGTTTTTGTAGAGTCAGCTTCCACAAGAAAGATTGAGTCAACTTTGCTAGTTTCTTTCTCATCACAAGTCTTGTTAACAATAGAGTCAGTCTCAGTAAACATTCCAGCTAAACCATATAACGTTTCTGCAACTTCTTTCTCATCTTTCGAAATCATCATTGACTCAGCAACAGTAGCTTTTGCTTCCTAACCACACAACAACAACAAAAAATGCATTAGTAAACTGTTATATTCTCACAAAAACATTTTAAGTCATTAATCAAACCAAACCATTTCTTGATTCTCCTTCTTTACCAAATCCTTTTTAAAAGATTCAATTCCGGTTTTGGGCCGGTTAAGTCTCTTTGAGACAGACGACAGCTTAGTAACAGATTCAAGATTCCTCTTCTTCATGGCTGCAATTGAAAGTGTATAAAAAGAGAAGCTAAAGTGAAAAAGTTGAAAGAAAAAAAGGAATTGCAAGTTTCGAATTCGAGTTGATAAAGACAAGCTTTGAAGAAAAGAAAAGAGCATAAAATAATATAATAAGATGAAGATTGATCACTTTTGAATTTTATAACAAGTAAAAAAAGAAGAAGATAAAAAAGACAAGTAGCAGAATCTTGCGTCTACAAAAAGAAAGTGAGAATAAAAAAAAAAGGCAAAAGAGTTTGCTTGAAAAATAATCCAAAATCTCTTCAGATTCAAACCGAAAAAATACCATAATCTTCTCAACTACTCAGAAACTGAGTTTCACTGACACACATAGCAGATCACTCTATATGGTAAAAAAACCTCAAAAATCACTAATTTACAAAAAAAAAAAAAACATTCAATTTTATTTTTTATTGGGTCACGAACAACGCACCTGAACGAAGCTTGCGTGGTACAGAGGCATGATCCACACCATTGGTGTCTTTCAAATTCTGAATATGAGAACAAAAGAGAAAATTAAATGTGAAAAGGAGTAAAAGTGGTGAGAGGAAAATAAAGGATTGGTTGAGAGTAAATTAGTGTCGTATTGATGAAGAACTTACCTTTTTTGGAAACTTAGATTTCTTCTTAGAAACCTCGTTTTCTAAATCTGATGGATGAGAAAACTCGTAATCCATCATCATCATCATCTCTTGTTTCAATTTACCATCAGCTAAACGAAGTTTCTTCAACATTCCTTTTTTCGATTTTGCAGACAACCCAGATCCTAAATCAATGAGTGAAATACAAAAAAAGTGAGATAGAAGAAGAAGAAACAGAGCAAACGACTAAAAAAAAGAAAAAAAAAGTTGAGTTTTTGCTGGTTTCTGAAACTAAAAATCAAAACTTTTTACCAGATGATTGTTTATTAGATCCTCCACGTTTCACATCTCGACGACCCATTTCCATTTTTTTTCTTCTTCTTGAAAAGAGTTAAAGAAGAAAGACTCAGAGAAGAAGAAAAAAAAAAAGCTCACTTGTTCCAAATCTCTGCAAACAAAAAAATCTCTTACTGATTTACACACACTTTGGTTATAGAGACAGAAGAAGAAGAAGATAAAAAAAAGAGAGAAAAGTAGAAAGACGTTAAAGAAGATGAAAAAGAGAGAAAAGTTATAAAATCGTTTCTCGTGTCTCGAAGAATCAGGTTCTTCGTGAAATAAAAGAGAAGCGACGGAAAAGAAAAAAAGACTTAAAGAAGAAGAAAAAAAAAATAAAGATCTTTTTATTTATATATATTAATGTTTGTACATTCAACCCGTGAATAAAAACCCGGCTTGTAAAAATAATGTAGCTCGTTGAATTTTTGAAAAAAGGTATTTAATTTGCATTTAGTAAGGAAACCTTCATTAATAGAGTCACTGTTCTACAATCTAATCAAAACATTAACACGTAACTGACAAAAGAAGAAGAAAAAAACGTAAACACAGAGCTTTGATTCATCGAAAAAAAACCCAGAAGAATTATGAGATTTCAAACAAGAAAACAAAAATGTAAGAAAGAATAGACGGATAATCCGAAGCTGTCGCTTCACTCGATCGCTTTTATAAATGTCACAGACAAATGACAAAAACGCTTTCTTCACTCTCTCTCTTTCTCTCGTTTTATCTTTCTTAGTTATTGAACGGTCTATATTAAAGGAGTTACTATAGCCGTCCGATTTGATTCACTGTTCTGCCACGTAACCCATTAACAGATTTATGTGTCAGACACGTCAGCAGCAAGACGCTGAAAATGTACTGTGCTACATGGTTCTCCTATGATTTATTTGAATCCGTACGAGTTGTGAATCTCATCTCATTTTGTATTTTTTTTCTTCTGTGTAACGAATTGAATTAGATTTGCAAAAATAGAGACCAAAATATTTAATTAATAATATAAAAAATTTTACACCATTAAAATTCACTTAAATTGATCTAATCAGTAATCAGTGTTTAAAATTCTGTTAAATCGTAAATTAACTACAACTCTAGATAATCTCGAAAAATGAAAATTATCTTCTAAATTACATTTAACTGAAAATTGATTTACACTAATTAATTGGATGACCAATTAATCAGTGACCAAAGTACCAAACGGCTAAACCAATTAAATGGTTTGTTGGGACACCAGATTTTGTTGATATTCAAATTTAATTTGACTAAATAAGCGTCGGCCATTTATTTTTTCATACGTTTTAGAAGACTAGACATGCAATTTTTTTGAACGCATCATCTACTTCAGCGATATTAAATTTTATTAATGATTTTTATGTACTTTTTACATAACCAAATAAATGTACCACAAATTATGATAACTTAGTAAACCGGGTCCCCCCCTTAACTCAAACGTCTGGCTGTCTTTCATAATTACGAGAGAATGTCACGGCGTTTTTTAATCTCATCTTTTAATATCTTGTCCAATAAAAAAACGCCATGGCTTTAAAAAATGTCAGTCCATATGCCAAAACTAGAGTTTTAGACTTTAAAGAGAGAGCATTGGTGATGATTCAAATCGACGGCTATTATAAGTTTATTAATCATTTCGCCACGTCATCACACTGAAATCGACAAGTCAGGTGATGTCTGCCAACTGTCTACTGTGTCTACCAAAGAATTTCATTTTCTTTTCTCTTTTTTTCGATTTCTTTAAGTCAAACTTTTATCAAAGTACTCTATCCTCCTGCCCATTTTGATTTATCATTTCACTTGGACAGTTCACTAACTCGACAAGGCGTTGAAACATTATAATTTCCTACATGAAATAATGTTATAATAGCAATTATTTATGGAAGATCTCACACTAATTACCACCATTTCATATTTCTACTCGTTTGATAACTTATATAGAAACACTTATTTTAAAAAGTCCCAATTGTTTGTTATGCAAAGTACGAACTTTTAAAAAAGGCCCATAATTAAGAGTCGAGTTAAGGCCTACTCTTGTGACAACTAAGGCCCATATAACGAAAAACGAACAACACAAAGCCACAAAAGTAGGCCTTAGTTGCAATTAATTAAATAAATAATATTAAAATTCAAAAATTAATCGAAAGCCTCCGTAGCATAGTGGTATTGCGTTCGCTTCGTAAGCGAAAGGCCGCGAGTTCGATCCTCGCCGGGGGCTTCTGCTTCTGGATATTTTTGTATTCTCAACACTATTACAAAAATGACCTTTTTCACAATGGATTTTAGTTACCAAACCAGTATACTTCTCTAATTCTCTTGCAATGTTTACAGAAACTTTATTATGCGAGTCATCTTGACGAACCTATACGCTATTTATATACTATGTGACTATATTCTATATTTTTTAATTTTTATGGATTCCGTGGACCAAAATTTTGAATAGGGTATATATGGCTGTCAAATAAACATCGATGTTAACAAAATCTTATACCAAAATTCGATATGTAAAGGACGTCAAAAAAAAAAAAAAAAAGTTCGATATGTAAAGGTTTAAAACAAAAATTCGATCTATGTTTTTAAATTAAATTATTCACTGAATTACAATTAGTTTAGTTTACTCTATCGTGTTAGCACAAATTGGCTACTAAATTCATGAAAAATAACGCAACCAATAATTATTTATACATGGTCATGATATAATAATGATATAACAACTTAAAAATTGGATAAGGTCTTTCTAAATTTCTAAACAACAATACTCACGTCACGTCAGTCCAATATTGGTTTATCATCTTGTATCTTATGTCAAAATTACATTGTTTAGAATTTTCTCTATGACTCCATACAAAAAAAGGCATGATAACCAAATCACTCACAAGTCACAAGTACCACCACAATTTTATTAGAAAATGAAATAATACGATGAGATTATTACACGAATCGATATACAAATAAGGGGAAAAAAACAAAACTCAAAACCAGAGAACTTACACAACATGGACCAATTAATAATACAGTACACACACACAACGACAACGTACGGTTCTCGTTTACTATTCGATCCAAATATATATGCCAACATACTATGAAACGACATCGTATCGAGCATCCGCACTAATCCAGAGGTTTTTTTTACTTAAGGGCACTTGCGGCGGCCACCGTGGGTGGTGAGACTACCGTAGCACTCGCACTTGTCGTAGTTTCCGTAAGTGCCAGGTGGCACGCAGCTGCACCTAGCACAGCAAGTTCCGCAAGCTCTGTGACACAGCCTCGGCCTCCTCGAAAGCCTGCACCGTGCTTTACATGCACTCCCACAATCTATAAACAAAAACATATATATTATTGATTTCTTACTAACTAATTAAACGTTAGTTTTAATATAAATCCTAGCTACATGTATTTGGTTGTGGATATATATGTTTAAATTTGTATAATTACCGATTGTCTTGGCATAACCATTTTTTTTCTTTGAGTTTTCCTGCAGGAATATTCGAAAAAATGGTAAAATGTAAGTGATATATTAGAAAAAAATGATAAATGTTTATTTGTGATGAGGAAACGTACCACATCGGCATGGACGAGTTGGAGAAGAAGAAGAGATATGAGAAGAGAAGCAATAAGGGCTTTTGAAATAGCCATTAGAGAGAATGTAAAGTGAGAGCTATAAAGCTCAATTCAGGCTTATGAGAAGATAATGTGTGTGTTTTTGAAGTTGTTGTGTCTAAATGAAATATTGGAGGCTTCTATTTATAGCCCTCCTCTTGATGGACAACCGACCCCATTTTTCGGTCTAGACTATTCTTTTTATTTTAATAATTTCTTATTAATAATTTCAGGGAAAATAATTGTTTTATGAGTTTAAGAATTCGATAGGATATATCATATAGTATATGATAGCATGTACTTTAAAAGAGTAGTTGATGATCACGAAAAAAAAAAATTAAACACAGTTTTTAAAAAAGTTAATTGTAGTTATATATTGTAATAATTGTATATTTTAATATAACAGTATTATAGATGAAAAATAATGGTTAATTGCATATTGTTGAGGTGTGTATATAAAAATTCTTTTACTTTTCTTTTTTTCTTTCAAAATGGGTCGGTTTGGTGCGTATAAAAGTTGGCGTACGCGGAGAAGAGAATATTATGGTGTGGGGAAATAAGGTTGTATCATTAGTGGTCTCTTGTTTTAATTTGATCAATGGATTCGGTATAACCTTTTCCACCGTATTTACTTTATAATAATGTTTCTTGTAAATGAAAACTAAAAAACAATGTATGTGTACGTATAGACTTCTTTTTTTTGTTAAAGAGGTATAGACTTCTTTGATATAGGTATACCTTATTATTGGTATCGTTTGGGTTTGGTAAGTTTTGATTCTACCAACAATCCTTGATCCAGTGATAAATATCATAGTTTATTTGAACGATTGACTTTTGACTTCTATAGTGAGCATTTTTTTATGAATATATATCCTAAACTAATATCTTGACGTATACAATGACTACTCGTTCCGGTTTTGAAGTGTGTACGCTCTTTCTACGATGTATGTGATCTGTAAAAAAAACTAAAAAAAAAAAATGGTAAGCATCAGTGTGTTTAATCGAATTTATTTTTGCTAAATTATAGTAACAAACAGATTTTATAAAGTTAAGAACACCACAAATTTTAAGAAGTCCAAGACTGTTTTGGGAAAGTGGGATGATGTGAATGCTCAATTTAAAGTTTTATATTGAGTTGATCTCCGTTGTTTTGGGAATCCATCACAATAATATGAGGAAATTAAGAAAAAAACGAGCAAAAAATTAGAAAAGGAAAAGAAAATGGTAGGACATAAGTTGTAAGTAGTTAAATAATTAGTGACGAAAAAAGGAGTTAGAAGAGTTGATATGGTTGAGACAACAAGGATGAGGAGATGTAGACGTGACTGGTCATTTTGAGAATACTTCATTCACAGCTTTGCACTTGATCTTCTTATTATGTTATGACCCATTCTTCGTCTTTATATACATTTCCTTCTTTTTTTTTTATTTTAAATCGATTTCTAGATCAATCCTTATGTTTTGTTTTAACTATACTACTGTAATTTTCTTATGGTCCACTCTTAATTTGTTCTTGTTTTTCTTTAGTTACCAAAAAGGTTACAAACTTTTAGCCCATACAAACTGAAAACCATCTCAAATTTAGCAAATGACCACTAGATAACTTCGAATATTCTTGATGAAATTTAGACGAAAAACTCTCTAAATCCACAAAAATTGGTCTTAATACATCATTTGAGACTGTTACGTTGGCGCACTTAAAGACTAGGTTATACAAGGGATCTAGGTCCCAAAATATTTATATAAATGATGGGACCCAAAACAAATGCCACATTGAAAACAAAGGAAGCATAACTCTGTCTATTATTGTTAGTAGCTGGAAAAATACCAAACAGCAAAAAAGAGTTCGTTCAATCTGCATTCAAACCGTGGCGTCGACCAAAATCATATAAAATGATATATTTATTTATTTCTTCAAAAATCAAAAACAAATACGTTAAAATATGAGTATTAACTGAAATTATAAATGATTGAGAAATATGTAGAGTAGATATAAAATTTTACAAATTATAAATTGAAGTTTCGAAATCATCCTTTAACAAAGTACAAAGTTTCAGAGAGATCGTCTTTCTTCAGTGTTTGGCTTTTTCACCAACCTTATCGACTTCAACCCTCATCCGCACGCACACAAGACACATTCCACACGAAGTCTATACCATACTCTTTTAACTGACAAATGACAAAAATAAATAAATTAATAATTAGGACCATAGTTCTTTATGCATGAAAATGTCCACTTCAATAATCATGGCTGGCACATAATTAATATCATACTTAACATGTTTTTATGCATGAAAATGTCGCTTCAATTATCATGGCTGGCACATAATATCATACTTATCGTCTCTTCATTGAACTCTACGTTAAGTCAAATCAATATTTGTACCCAATTTACAAATGTCACTCACTATGTTTTTCTATTACGTAACCGGTACACCGTAGAAATAGACTATTAATCACTTGATTAAAAACACTATCTAACTTACACCGTCTTAAGTAAAATAATTATTCTTGTTCTTTTTATCAATAATAACATTAGTTTTAGAGGCACCGCCGCTAAAATTCATGTTATTGAGTTGTTATGACATTTTAACTTGAAAATGGAAGTAGTTTTTTTTTTATGCTTAAAATGTATTTCACCCGTTTTAAAATATATGACGTTTTAGAAGTTTATTTTTGTTTCAATTTATTTAATATTTTCACATTTTTATGCAATTTTTTTTAATGTGTTTCACTTTTATGATCATCACAATCTATTTTATAATTGGTTATCATATTTAATAGCTTGCCTTTAGATAAATCATCATATACACATTGAGAAGTAGGAGAGTATTAGAAAGGATTGAAGATTAGATAGAGAAGTGAGTTCTTAAGACAGCTGTGAAGTGTTGTTATCCACTTAACAGCTGTTATATAGCTAATTGCCAACCTGTGATCTCTTTTACTTTCTTTTGTTTCCATCCCAATACATTTGTATTTAATAGATGCTAGGGTTTTATTGATATTATAGTGATGAGTTAAATTATGTTTTATAATGCGATTTTGCAGAATTGGAGACTGAAGTTTTAGTGATTTGCGATATAGTATTGCTGTTGTATCATCATAGTTTAAATTTGATAGTAAGAATATGTGATATAGTATACGTAGTAGACTTAGAAAAGGTGATTTAGTAGATGGTTTAAATGAATGAATCATTAGTTATACGAGATGCATGGTATTAAAAACAAATTGAAAAGAATTAAGAAACGCATATTTAAACAAAATAATTTGGCGTCTTGTTGATATTTAAACAAAATATCTATACATATATATATGCTTTATTCCAATAATCGAATAAGGTTTTAGTTGAAAATAGCAGTATATCAATGACTTCTTGTAAGCAAATGGTTTTGGTCCATCATTATTTGTTCTCCTAAACCAAGAATATGATATCAAAAAAAGTATATTTAGTTATGCGAATCCTACCTTATTCCCTACTTTCAACGAAGGTATCACCAAAAATATTTCACCCCACGATTTCAAACTGCTCGTCAAAAACTACCAGACTTTCTGATTAAGTCCGGTTTGGTATTATCTATTGCTAATTGAAATTAGTATCGATGAATCCAGTAATGATATTAGGTGATAATGATTGCAGAGTCCAGCTGTATCCGCCGCCAAAAGAGAATCGAATATAAAAAAAAAACCAAATTTGGATAAGCTCAGACCTAAGAACTCAAACCAATAATGGCAACAATCATCATCGCTCTAAAACACAAACAATCATCATCGCTCTCGAGTAACGCAACTAATATGGTTCGTTTGAAGAAAAAAAAAGTCGTGATAGTTATTTGGAAAAAAAAAGTTTAACTAATTTACGAGTGAATAAAGTATGTAATATTTACCAAATAAGTATAGTTTTTGGTCAGTGGCATGTCAAACATTTCATAAAAAAGTTTCAAAAATATGGTTTATGGTCTAATCTCGAACTTTCTTTATAAAAAGATACGATGTTTTTTCACCGACATGTTAATTTGGATAGAGGTCACATTTATGATTCGTAGTACCTCCATAAAGTATATTCTCATGCTTTTGGTTTCCTCTCTAAAACAAATATTTCAATGCACTCGATAAATGTAGACTTGCTTTACTGAAAAAAAAACATTTAAATCTAGCATAACCATTTGATTTTCCATCCCTAAACGGCTACACATATAGCAAAATATTGAACACCAACACATTCATCTAGTTGCTTGTGGCAACTGCATAAAAACTATATAGTAAAAGATAAAAAAAAACTGAAAGACTAATATTAAAATTAATACGTCAAAATCTCTAATCAATTCTCTTTTCTTTACAGTCTAACAAGAAGAAAAAAAAAACGTAAAGGGAAGGAAAAAAAAGAGATTAGAGAAGACTAAAACGATTAGTCTGTAAAAACATAAGAGCTTAAGCTTAAAGCACACATCGTATCTTCTTCTCTATTCTTCACCAAATTTTACACAACACCTGATGGAAGACGAAGAACCAGCTGACCACCCATTAAACTGCCAATCACCAACAACATAAAAATCTTAGAACATCCATAAATGTATCAAACAATCGCGAAGAAGATGACCGAAAACATTTATGATTTTACCTCTTGACATAGTAGTAGCAGAAATCAGCGAGAATGAAGGTTTGGATGATTTCAGAGAGGAGAACCATTATAGGCCAAAATCCATATCCTAAAGCAGTCAATAACCGCCCTCGAGTGTCCAAAACCTAATCATCACATTATTGTTATACACTTACAAATCAAGTTCACCTAAATGGAGCTATAAAATTTGCAAGGCGAGTAAAAAACCAAACAAGAACCTGAAGGACCCAATGTGCACAACTCAAGAACCTGGCGATCCCCAAAGCGAATACGTAATGTGCTGTGAATGGCTCCACGATCTGAGACAAGACAATGTGTTACTTACTAGTTTAAGTAGGTAAAGGACATAGATCTAGTTTCAAGATTTAAAAATACCTTAGTGTTTTGCATGACTCTAAGTTGAGGAAGGACTGAAACAGCTTCAAGATAAACACAGAACGCCCAAGAAATCTTATTGATTATATGATGATGTGTTGATGGGTGAATGAGGATAGATAGAACAGCACATGGTATAACCTGCACCAAATATATATAAAACTCTTCACAACATTTACAAAATGATTTGTATTGAGCTACGAAAAGCTGATCTTTTGGTGATTCAATATGGAAACTAATAGTAATACAGATTGCTACTTTAACTGAGAATTCAAGAAAGAAACAAAAAACAAAACTTACGACGTAGTAGATAGCAAAATTGTCTTTGTCTTCCATGTAACTAGCTTTAAGCTTAAAACGGATCATATAGATAACCCAAAGAGTAGTCACCAATGTAGCCGAATCAAGCAACGTGTGAATATCAAATTCCATCACAAAACTACAATACAATCTCACGGCCAAAAACAGAGCCGTTAGCTCTTGTGACTTCAGAGATAATCCTGTCAAAACCACCAATAAAGACTGCAATTTTAATCTACTCAAGTGTTCCTCAAACGGATTCAATCTCAAATCCACGCAATTGAATTAAGAATAGCATCAGACAAAGAGATCAAAGCGGATCGGTGAAAACGAATTCGGAATCACTCGTCCCAGATTAAAGCCTAAACCAAAATTTCAAAATCAAAAAATTTCGCAAGAATTCGATTTACCAGCACAAGTCTTCTCCTTTGTGAGCTTATAGATAAGGACGGAGATTCCAAGGGCATGAACAGCCTCAGCAGCGACAAAAAGATTGTCGTGGTCATGAACAATCATTCTTAACAAAACGAGAGCAGTCATGGCGGAGACAACAGCGAGAAAAGCTTTAACCTTTGGTGGTTGCCGACGAACCCATGTCGTCACGGCGTGGATCGGTCTCTGCGCTGCCTTCATCTTCGATTTGTTTCTTTTCAATTTCTTACCGAAAATAGAAACAGTAAAGTCGAAAACTTTAGGAACTTTGTACGATGGTTTGTAAAAAAAACCAGATCTGTCTCTTTTCTATGTCCGAATTGATTATTATTATTACACTGTGTGTGGAGTGGGAACTGGAAATGGCAGAAATGGGTAACGCATAGCTAAAAAATTACTCCTTTTTGATTTTACAAAAAAAAAAAAAGTCGAAAAGTTTAACACATTACGACGGTGACACGTGGAAGGTTAAGTTTGTTTAGGTGGAAATTAGATTCGCGGTAAGCCAACGACTATGCGACTCGTCTCTTTGTAATCCATTGAAAAACTAGAGGTGGTAATATTGAATCGTTATTTAAATTAATGTAATTTTATTTTAGAATATTTGTAATGAATTATTAAATGATTTAATTAGTATCTTGCTTTGTTTTTAGGCTATTTCATGATTCCATACAATGATTATATTTTGTGTCATCTAATTTAAAAGAAAAAAAGGATTTGCCATATATTTTGTTTTCAAGACAAAAATGTAACTTTAATGAATCTCACAATACAAAGTAGAAACAATTCAAAGAGACAAAAGGCCATCGGTATATTGACAAAGCTGTAACTCTCTGTATGATAATGCTCCAAAGTCCTCTTCTTCATTCTTGCTCGTGTAATAAATCTTTATCTGACTCGGAAACAGAACTTGGAAGATCACACAATCAGATTGTATATCATGAATCTTGATCGGAAACGATGGATAGTAACGGGTGAATGTTTCTTTGAGTCCGATACTGTGCGTTTTAATCCAAGCAGAACCATTGGAGCCGCTCATCATCCAAATCTCCATGTTTGGTGCAAGAGAATTGTAGTCTACTACCCAAAGATTCCCTCTGATTCCACATAAGCTAAAACCGTGATTAGGGTTGTCTTCAAAACATGGCGGTGGAGGTAGAACAGAGAACTTCTCTTGTTCTAGAGAGAAAGATACGATCTTTGGAACATTTTTTGTAGTCCAATAAAGGAATCCATCAGCGTGAACTGGAGGGAATGGTTGTAGAAGGTAAGGACATTGTTGTTCTTGTGATTTACATGGCGAGATCTCAAGATGATGATTGTAATTTCTTCCTGTGATTGTGAGAGTGAGTATCTCGAATTTGCAGGTTGGGTGATAAGGAAGGAAAAATCTGATGATTTTGTATTGTAATGTCGAGGAAACGAAGCCAAAGGAGATGTCACTAGGGGAAGAAGAAGAAGATGATGATTGTGGTATTTCTAGGATTTTTTGGTTTATAGGGTCGAAGAGAAGATGTTCCTTGTCTGACACGAAACAGAGAAATTGATGGTTAGAAGAGAAGACTCTGACTCTTTGTCCAAGGAAGCCTTTTGTGATAGGTTTTAGTGTTTGCTCATTGTCGTGATAAGTTAATTTGAAGTGGTCTATCCAAAAAGCTTTGCGAGCGTTGAGAACGGCCAGAGAAGTTTTGTTGGGTTTGGTGAAGAGGAAGAGTTTTAGCTCTACGGTTAGGGATCCGTCGAAACTAGTGAAGGCAGTTAGGATAGAGGAGGCGTGTAGGGCATGATGGTGGTGGAGACGGAGGAGATAAGGATCGGAAATTAAGGAGTTGAATTGCTTTGAAACTGATCTGAGTTTTGTTAATGTTTTGCCCGGAAGAAGAGAAAGGATTTTTAGAAAAACTTCCGGAGGCAGAGCAAAAGAAAACATATTTTCAAAGTAAACGGAGAAACAATATGAATGTGAGGATATAATATGTAAATGAGTGTTCCCCAAGGATTCAGGTTAGGAAGCTAATAGAGTAAGAGTCAAGTATTTCTATTTACTCTCATTTATTCTTAAATTTTAGATTTGATAGAATCTTTAAAAGAAGTTACAAAATTGAAAATACAAAGTAACAGAAAATTTATAGGCAAAAGTTTCCATATTTATAAATTTATAATATAAACATCTCATGTAGTAACAACTATTATTTTTGATAAATAGTTTTATCAATTGAAGGTAACAAAAATGTATTTTACTGTTAGTAATTAAAATTTTATTATTCATTCATTATAGTATTTCACAATTTGATTTTTTTTTAAAAAAATTAATTAATATTATTAAAATAATTAAATATGTTGAATTATATTATTTGATAAATATATTATTGCTAACAAAAATAAGTTCAGTCTGAACAAGGAAAAAGAAAAAGAAAAAAAAAATCAATTGCTTCCATTATGTATTCGTGGAGTTTGAATCTAAGCCCATTAGCGAGGCCCATAAAAATGTACATAAGCTATTAAAACGCACCAAACCGACATTTTGAATACCAACGGTCTGAATCTCTCTATCTGATCGTCGTGATCGAAATCGACAATTCTCCTCTGCTTCAAATTTGATCACAAGTGAGATTTGGGTTTTCGTCAAGATGGTCACTCGAAAGCGTTCCAGAGATTCTTCAGAAAAAGAGAATTGGGATGCAATCTTTAAGAACATGGTTCAGATCATTCGGAAAAAAGATGACCAGCTTGAATCTCTCTTTAAACGCTGGAAGATTCTCGAAGATGGAATCAAGAAGCAACAAGAAACATGGGTCTCTGATGTTCACAATTACAAACTTCAACTCTCTCTGGTAAAAAACAAAAAAACCCTCAAAGTTTCCGTTTTTAGATATCCAATTTCCATGAATTTAGGTAAAATCGAATTCTTTTTTCTCTTTGATTATTCAGATGGAAAAAGAAAATGAAACGTTGGCGATGATGCGTTTGTTTGAGATCGCTAAGTTCAATTTGTTGCTTGGATTAAAGGAAAGAGATTGCTTTAATTCCAAAGATAAATTAGGTAAGTTTGGTTTTTGATATTTTTGGGAAGTTTAGTTTAAAGTTTGCTCCTTTATACCGTTTTGTATTATGTAAAATTTCAGAACATCTTCAAGAAGATTTGGATGACTTCAAAGCTTGGTTTGATATCTTCACTATGGATACAAATGTATGTGAAAGTTTCTAACTTTGTTAGAAGTTCAGTCTTATATCTACTTGTAGGAGATTTGTAAAGAAAGATTGGTTTGGTTTTTGTTTCTCTGTTGTGGCAGGAGGGGAATTATGACTCTGGAGATGAAGATTGTAAATCATTAGAAGACAAAATCAGAAAACAGAAACTTGAATTTGAGAAGCTTGCTTTTGGAAAGAGTTCTGAGTTTACTACTCTTTTACAAGAAAACGGGTTTGCGTGGAGTCAATTCAAAGGAATCGAAAGTGGATTCACTGATAAGTTACTGAGGAAAGACAAGGAGATTGAGCAGCTTCAATCATCTAATCATGAGAAAGATAAGATCATTTCACGATTAAAGGCTGAAATGGAAGACAATGCTAGTAACAAGGATAAAGAAATCGCAAGACACTTAGATGAGGTAAAGCCATTAAGGAGGTCTCCTAGGCTCAACAGATGTTGACTGAGAAAGAGCTCTCTCCTGGAACCATTTAGATATTACAAACTTTAGGATTTAAAAGGTATGAATTTGATATTTGCGATAATCTATGCTTACTTAAGATCATCGACACTAACCAAGATTAATGCATTAGTGACTAATCTTGTCTTTTGTTTTGCAGTGACATTTCTTCTACACACGTATAGAGCATTTAGTTTGACGAGAAATTGTATTCTTTATGCAATTGTTGCAGAAGAAAATATGATGAACACACTTTGTTTTTCTTTTTGGTGTAAATGTTAAGATTTATACATTTTATGTTTTTTTATGACTACAGTTTGTTGACCTCAGTAAATCAATAAAATAACAAACTGGATAGATAGACTTTGGTTCCTCACTTAGAAAAATATAAAACTACTCATGTTGTTTTTTACTAATTATTGTATTGCTTCCAATTAAAATTGATCAACATATTGAAGTTCCAATTAAAGTTATTTTCATTTATTTTTTGAAATTAAAGTTTTGAAATTCCAAATCTGAAACTTGAGCATTGCATTAGAACCAACCATATTGATCCAGCGTGAAATTTGAATAGATTCCAAATATCTTTATTATTATATTTTATTTATTTATTATTACTATTTTAAGGTTTTTATGTTTTATTATAAATAAGTCGTTTAGGTCTCTTTTGTATACAATTTGATTGATTAATAAAATTAAAAAAAATTTAGCTTTTCAGATAAAAATATTATTCATCCCTTGTTTTTGATAAATCTAGAAAGATCTCAACGAAGATATTGATCTTAGGTATTCTTTTAGATACTCGCATATATCTAGCTTTGGCTATGTCACATATAAGTTCGAGATTAAAGGTTAAACCTCAGCATTGCTAGTACTTTGTCAAAAAAAAAAAAAAAATTAAACTCAGCATTGCTAGTATCGAGACACGATAAGGAGGCAAAGTATTATTATGCGGCGGAGGCAATGTCTATTTTTCTATCTTTTCGCTAACAATGAGACTATCAGAGTATTAGATTTTAACCCAAAAAAATGACATTTTAGGAAAGAAAAAACCAGTCTTCGGGAAATAATCATGACTAATAAAACCCAATTTTCCCCAAAATTTACAGAAATTAGATGGCATAAAAAGGTAAAGAACATAAGGCGTGAATTTAACAGAAAAAATGTATTGACACGTGTCATAAAGCCAGACCATCAAACATAATGAGATATGAAAAAAATAATAAATAAAGAAAACGAAACGAAAAGATTTATCTCATAAACCCAATCGTTTCAAGACAAAGAGAGACTCCCAAAAGACATTCGTGTCGAATGACGAAGATAAAGAAGAAGAAACCGAGTGTAACAATGGAAGATCACAGTTCATTCCGTATCCGTTACCTTGACGGGGAAAGCAATAGAGATTTCGTCGATTATGAAATTTCTTCAATCTTATTGGAACTTTCGAATCCTGTCGTATTCTCTTCTGATTCTCTTGTCCTTCCTAAATGGGGTCTCACTAAGAAGAGGTCCACTTCGGCTTTCCTTACTCCGCCGGAACCGGTGATTCAATCGCTGCCGAATACAGAGGTCACTTCGAGTTCGTCGTGCTTAACCGGCGAGGCAAAGAAAACCAACAGTCCTCAAACCGTAAGTCTTAATTTTCTCTTCTGTTGTTTTTTGTTTTTATCAAAGGTTGTGAAATTTTTTAATTGTTTGAGAATAGTTGACTTGTTTGAGAATTTTTTATTTATTTTTATGTTTCTGTTCATCAACTTTGTATTCGTATATGTGAATTGGTACTGAGTGATTGTTTATGGGATGTTTAATATATAACAACAGATTAGCAAAGGTTTTGAAGATAAAATTTCTACAAAAAGTCATATGTTGAAGCCGAAGATTTCATCTCAACGCTCGGTTCTTGAGGTATATATCTTTATTTTTATCTTTTTATTTTGAAAAAAAACACGAGAAAATGTAAACTTTTTTTTTTTTTTAAATATTTGTTTCCATTTTGATAAATATGTTATGAAGAAGACACAGGTGGAGAGTCTTGAGACGAGTTTACTTGTAGCCCAACAGCCCATTGATGATCAAAATCTGCGTCATCTACGACCGTTGACATGCGTTGATCGTAGGGCTAACGTGAGAAATGTTGAAACGGCGCCGTTTCTACGAGAGGCTAGGGATAACTTGGGACGACGTGGCTTTGATCTGAACCTTCCACCAGCTGAGGAAGGTAACCGAATCGCTGCTATGGTGGGTTTTCAGAGAGTGGCAACTAAAGTCAAAGCTGCTCAAGCTCGACAAAAAAGATTAGCTTTAATGCGATCTAAGAAGCTTTATAATAGATTCATCTCTTCCTACCAATTCAACTAAGGATGAGTCATTTTTGTAGCAGAAGCCGAATTTGCCATTAATTTATATAAATGGGAAACTCGACGATTTTAGTTTTAAGAATCTTTTTAAAAATGTGAAAGAAAGGCTAAAAGGGGAGATACGTGGACAAATTATTATTACAAGACAATGAGAAGAAAAAAACAAAACAAATGGCAAATACAATAAAAACACAACAAAGAAAATGTGAACTCATGACTTCTTTAACAATACTAACAAACAAAACACATTCCTTTTTAGGAAAAGAAAAATCCCAGATGCAATTTGATATGTATATATATGGTAGTAGTAGGCCAAGAGAGAAAGAGAGAGAGAGAGAGAGCTTTCAAGATGAATTGACTTGTTTTTTAATCTTTTGGTTTGTGTTCTTTGACCATTTCGAGTCTGAGAGATATTCGAAATCAAGATTCGTAAACTTCTTCCTCTTCATCCTCATATTCACCTTCTTCATCAGCAGTAGCATCTTGGTATTGTTGATATTCAGCGACCAGATCATTCATGTTACTCTCAGCTTCAGTGAACTCCATTTCATCCATACCTTCTCCTGTGTACCAATGCAAGAAAGCTTTACGCCTGAACATAGCTGTGAACTGTTCGCTAACTCTCCTGAACATTTCCTGGATCGAAGTCGAGTTTCCAACAAACGTAGAAGCCATTTTGATTCCTGTTGGTGGAATGTCGCAGACGCTTGACTTAACGTTGTTTGGGATCCATTCAACAAAGTAGGAAGAGTTCTTGTTCTGGACGTTTAGGATCTGTTCGTCTACTTCTTTTGTGCTCATCTTTCCTCTAAACATAGCTGAGGCTGTTAGGTAACGTCCGTGACGTGGATCAGCTGCACACATCATGTTCTTGGCGTCCCACATTTGCTGTGTCAGCTCAGGGACTGTAAGAGAGATGTATTGTTGGGAGCCACGGGAAGTGAGAGGCGCGAAACCCACCATGAAGAAATGGAGACGAGGGAATGGGATAAGGTTCACAGCGAGTTTCCTTAGGTCAGAGTTGAGTTGTCCAGGGAACCTTAAAGAGCAAGTCACACCACTCATAGTTGCAGAGATCAAGTGGTTCAAGTCTCCAACTGCAAATATACATATTATAGGTTAAAGGAACTGAGTAAAAAATATTAGCGTTTAGACACAAATGGTGGTTACTTACAGCTAGGAGTGCTGAGTTTGAGAGTACGGAAACAGATATCGTAGAGAGCTTCGTTGTCAAGAACCATGCATTCATCAGCATTCTCTACAAGCTGGTGGACTGAGAGAGTAGCATTGTATGGCTCAACGACAGTGTCAGAGACCTTTGGAGATGGGAAAACAGAGAATGTAAGCATCATCCTATCTGGGTACTCCTCACGGATCTTTGATATCAAGAGTGTTCCCATTCCTGAACCTGTACCTCCTCCGAGAGAGTGGCATACTTGAAACCCTGTAATTATGAAATGAGACGCCAAAATATTAAGGACAAGTTACCAAACAATGTAATACTAAAGGGGTCCATGATACATATCTAGACTATTCAATTATCTCACCTCGAAAGTATCAACACAAAAGTATTCCCTAAAGTGCTTATTAAAAAAGCACAACGTTACAGATGAACATGTATCAATGCGATAATGATTAAGGAAAAAAAAATTGAAATCGAGATCATATCGGTTACTAAATATGCAACTGAAATTAACAGTTCAGAGATCTAAATAATCGATCCGATGAACTCGAAGATCGAAACTAAAGCAGAATCAGATTCATAATTTCCGATTTCAAAAAACGAAATATATATATACCTTGAAGGCAATCACAGTTCTCAGCTTCTTTACGAACAACGTCGAGAACAGCGTCGATGAGTTCAGCACCTTCAGTATAATGACCTTTCGCCCAGTTATTTCCGGCGCCGGATTGGCCAAATACGAAGTTATCGGGACGAAATATCTGACCATAAGGTCCGGATCTGATACTATCCATAGTACCAGGTTCGAGATCCATTAGCACAGCACGAGGAACATATCTACCACCGGAAGCTTCATTATAATAAACATTGATACGTTCAAGCTGAAGATCGGCAGAGTCACCGTTGTAACGGCCGGTAGGATCAACGCCGTGTTCATCGCAGATAACTTCCCAGAATTTGGAACCGATTTGGTTACCGCATTGACCGCCTTGAACGTGGAGGATCTCTCTCATGATGATTGATGATTGATGATTGAGATCTGGAAATCTGAGAGAGATGGAGATGATGGAGAAGAAGAGAGGAGAATAAGAAGGGGAGAGAGAGAGGCGGGAGAGTAATTTGGAGTAGTGACAAATTGTGACAGCGTGGGAAGATGGAAGATGAATCTTGCCAGCTATAACCGTTTCCTCTTCCCCCTCCTTTCTCCTGGGTTTTTATTCTCTGCTTTTCACTACACCCTACACTCTCTTTTTTCAACAAAAAAAAAAAGTTACATTGAAATTGAAAATTATTGAAGATAAAACATTTTGAATGATAAATCATACTCCTAAAATATTGATGTTCTAGGTTTTCTATTTTGTTCTACAAATATTGATTTTCTAACTTTTTTCTAATTTTATTAATAAATTGTAAACTTCAAGATGTGATGATTAAAAATAATTATATTTACTAGATTAGTATTGGTCCATAGTTATCATAAATTTTTTTTTGTGAAAAAATAATATATTTAGAAATAGTAATCATTGTTTTTTAATTTGTGTAAAAATTATTAACTTTTACGAACAAATGGAGTATAACAAATCTAGTTCATTTTATTTAAGAAGTTTTGGAATTTATATAGCCACTTTTTAAAAATGTGTGATTAATAAGATTTACTATTGGTGTTTATAAATTCAATCAATATCACTATCATTCTTTTAGCTCTTTTCTTTCTTTTGGACTTTGTTAGATTTGTTTTTACTTCAAGATAAATTATGGTCTAGAATCCATATTAGTTTTTGAAACTGATTAAAAACCAATATAAAGTCACGTTTTCACGATAACCACAACTCCTTGATTATCTGTTGTCTTTTTTGTTTTTTTTTTTGTTTTTGAAAAAACATCGAGTAACAAAAATTGCCAACAACAATAGACACAGTAATATTTATTATGCATTACAAGATGAATGATAAATGAATACAATAACTTGCATTTAGTCTCTTAGTTGTTTAGTGACATAGCACATGTAGCAAGATGTAATATCGATCTGGAGATCTTGAATACATGTACCTATTTCTATGTAAACGATAAAAAACAATAATTGAAATCGGTTGAATTATCATAGTATAAAAATATCATCCCACCGATTGTCTTTGGATCTATTCGATATTGATTACAAAAAATAAAAGAAATTATAGGTAGTCCATATTAGAAAAATAATAACGTCATAGCACATGTAGCTAGATGTAGACTGTAGTAAGATCTCAGATTTAATCCATTATTTTTAATTTATGTCAAGTTCGATCTACTGTTTATATGTACGTCAAGATCAATAATTGAACTTGCAGATCTACTGTTTTTTTCCTAACTATTATGAAAATGTTGCTGGACGAAACATAAGAGGAAATGTGAGCACGTTAGCTGTTCATATGGCTAATGGCTACATATATATATATATATATATGTTTTTATTGAAAATGAAAAAAAAATAGTTTCATTAATATTTTTTTGGGCGGATGTTTGTATTCTTCGAGACATTTTATCAATTTCTATATATTCTGTACGAATATAAAAAAAAACGAGGTGACAGATTTTGTTGTTTTTAAAGTAGGAAATTTCTCAATATAGATCCAGTCAAAACAGACCTGGGCCGGTTAAGTAAAAAATAATATATTTGGGCCGGTTTAGTAGATTATTAAAATGATGTGAGCCCATCTTAAACTAAAACGACATCGTTTTCATCCCAAAATGATTCCTATAAATATTTATTTTAACTTATTTATTGATTAAAAATCGAATTTTCTGGGGTTTTTTACAATACCCTTGATTTTAATTTATTTTAAATCATTAATTATTAGAGAATTTGGCCGCAATGGATGAAATTCTCCGGGATCGGAAATTCATCTCTAATCGAAATATTCGAAGGATCTTCTTGTCCATCACCTTTAACCCTCAAGTAAAGTTCTTGACCAAGATACCAATTCTCTGCTTTTTGTGATCTCACATTCCACATTCCTTGATTATCCATCGCTAATAGTATTGCTGCCCACGAATATGGATAAACCTATACCCAAACAAAAACAATTACATTAACTATAGTCTACAATTAATTTTCTAGTTAATACTTTAATTACAAAACTAGAATAGAGTTTACCTGAACTGTTGACCGTGAAACAGCGTCCAGTAAGTTGTATCCAGCTCTCTTGCTTTCAGACCAAGCTCCAAATCCCATTCTGACATCAACGCAAAATAAGCTTAGAACCTAATTAATTATGTCAATAAACATGATTAAGGATTATAATTTTACCCGACAAAGAAGAAGTTGTAACCATCGATGTGCCAGCTCTGTAATTCATCTAGAGGATTTTCGAACACGATGTGGACGAAATCTTTGTAATGAATGTCAACCACTGAAGTACCAAAACGCTGCGTTTTATTGGATGGAGAAATCGGGAACATGTCGGGGATAATTGCGTCTTTTAGCTGGAAATGATCGATGAGCTTTAACGGTGTTGTTGGGTTGACGAAGGAAACACCGTTAACTGTGTAACGGAGTTTGTTCGACGATAGCATAACGTCGTTTTGAAGAACTAACGTTCTGCTTATGTTTATAGTTCCGTAGTGGTACGAACCTTGCGGGTTCGTTCTTGCCGCTCCAACTTCTAAGTCCCTTCTGTGTCACACACAAATTACATTTATTAATAAAGAGTATCAAACAAAATTATAAAAAATAGTCATTTTCTTCATCCATATAGACAAGATCATTATTTGTGTATTTTTCAGAAATACAAGAAAATTCATATATTTATGTGCAGATTGTTAAAGAAATTGGTGATATTTATTTCCAAAAAATGAAGTTCGTATTTACCTAATGGATTGGGCTTGTTGAACAGAGGAGGTGTAATCCCACGGTCCAGGTGCGAGTGGAACTGGCCCGACCGGGTCAAGGGGAGAGTTAGGATATCGAATTAAAGCTATACCGGACAGATAGAAATTAGTGAACCGGGCTGAGGCGAATATGTAATAGGAGCGGTAACTTCCAATCGGGTCGGTTTTGGCAGTTACAAGAACGGAGTATGATTGGCCCACGTGGATATCTAGGCTTGAGTAAACATGTTGTTGAACATACGAACCCTCTGTCTCAACTAGAAGCATATCATGGTCCTGGATCCTGAAGTTTAAGCATGTTTTGAGGCCCACGTTTGATATTCTTAGTCTATATGTTTTACCTGAGATATATGCACAACACAAAACATTACTAGAGATTAAGTATGACATAATATGTACTCCATCCGTTTCAAATTGATGTTATTTCTAGGAACAAAATTTGTTTTAAAAAAATGCAATTTTTCTATTTCCTATGCATAAATAACTTTATATTTTCTATTATGTTCTTACTTAATTTATCACAATTACTTTTTTAATCAAAATTAATTAATAAATATAAAGTTAAAATTGTTATTTCAAAAAGTTTATTAAAATCTGTGAAATTCCGGATGGAGTATTAAAGCAAAAGAACTCACCTGGTTCAAATGCAAAGAAGGCCTCTTCAGGCCCAAGCCCATTAAAAAGAATACCATCAGGAGTTGGCAAACTAAGACCAGTGTCAAGTGAAGCTCTCATATCCTTTGCCAAACCATTTGCAAACCAAGCATAAAAACATCTTTTAGAACAAAACTAACTAACACACATTCGATAAAGATGCAAGATAAAATATAAACGAAACATACATTATGGTCGGCATAGAACCAATCTCCGATCAAGATGTCAAACTCGTCGTCGGGCTGAGGGAATGGAATTGGTACAAGTTCTGGACTGAAGACTCTAATGGCACCGTATCCTCCGGCAGCTTTCTGTAGTTGAAGCGACGGAAAGTAAAAGTAACTTCCGATTTGATCCTTCACCTGAAAACGGTACGTCCAATTTCTTCCCGGTAGTATGGGACAGTTTGTCCCACGAACTCCGTCTTGCCACGAGTTCCTCCGTAATTGTAATCCATTCCTTTCATTTATTCAAATCGTTTTGGTAACAGTTAATAGTTAAAATAACAAAAACATATATAATTAAGTATGAAAATTTTACCACGTCATGAGAAAGGGTTCGTTTAGATTGTTGAAAATGTTGACGACTATAATATCCCCTGATGTTGCATTAAGGATTGGTCCAGGAAACATGCCGTTGATCACTATGATCTGTTGATTAACCATATATTTATTTTTCATAAATAATGATTTTAAAAGTATTTATTCTAACAATTAAAAACATAATCGAATTATTGTTGGAACCTGTTTGTTGCCTCCAAGAATGGAACGTTGAGAATAAGAGACGAGCCATTGATACGATACGATAGGTGCAAACGCATTGCTCAACTCCAAGATGACCAAAGAGGTCAGAACCAATATCTCCACGAGGACGTATCTCATCGTGAAAGAGTGCAAAGAACCAGAAACTAAATAATTTAAAACTTTGAAAACCTTATCTAGTTAATTTGAAGATGCTTTTGTCGAGTTTTTGTTTAAAATATAATTATTAGAAGAAGTTTTAAGATGCTTTTGCTGTGAACAAGAATTAAGTGTTAGAAGCAACAAGTAGCTACATTTTTTTATGAATCAAACGTTATAAAATTTTGGTGATAACTATTATTATTCTGTTGGAGTTAAAGGTTTTCATGTGTGCTATGAATATTGAATATGATCGATCGAAAGTTCATGCAAGCTATATTTTCAACCTAATCACCACGCTCTTTGCACATTTAAAAGTAATAATAATTTTTTTTTAATTAATCACATCATATTTTCCTGACCAAAAGGAAAATTAAAACGATCATATGACTTGTGTGTCTTAACTCTTACGTATATTTGGAAATTTATGGGCATCATATTCATAGGCTTTTAATGAAACTCTGGGCTCATTCATTATACCAAACTTATAAAAGCCCATTAAATATATAAATGTTACAGATATACACACAATATTCATTCTTTGTATGCGAATGACTATTAAAAAAAAAAACGTGATGAAAGACGATGGCTTTCGATATATTGCAAGGTGGATGTGACCTGTCTGAATACAAAATTACAAAATGGTCGCTATTTATCCCACAAAATAAATAACTTACGGCAATTATTGAAAATTTATTTTATCACTTTATATCTTCTTTTATCCTTCACAGTTTACACAACGTTTAGAAAAAAAAGTAAAAGTAACAACATTTTCACTTTTCACAACAAAATATCTAAAGATAGTTTAAGTATACAGTAACGTACAGTACATATATTGACGTACATAAGAGAAATGCTTTTCTTTTTTCTGGAATATATAGCAATTAATCAATAATCAAATGCAAAGAAATTATGTCGGGCAAATAAATTTGTATAACCAAGATATTATATGGATTCTCCAATATAATTTACAGGGCCCGCGACTATGATGAAAGACGTTGAAACGTCCACTAGCACCTAGTTGTTCGGAAAAATGAAATGATAATTTTATAAATTATATGGTTTTGGACTTCAACTTCGTCATCATTTTGTACTAGACCCTTATTATTGTTAGATGAAAACCATAACGTTGCAATGAAATCACACATATATGTTGAAAGTAATTTTGTTTTGCACGTCTACGTGATTATAAGTTATAAATCGCGTAACTATGCAGTAAAGGTCAAAAAATCTTGAAAATATATAAGAATTACTTTACGTTTTGTAGATATTTTTTTTAATTAAAAGTGAATGTCAAAAGGTAGGTGGATATTTTCTTTGAAAAGCATCAATCAATATCTGACAACAGTTAGTGGTAATGTAACCATTATTCAAACCAGACCCTATGAGACTAATCCATTATCTAATTAGGAACCGATTAAATAAACAGACCTAGCTAAAATATTCTACTTACATATTTTTGTTCACCAGGTGCTTGCTAAACTTGTTCTTTATTCTCAACGGTTAAAAAAACTATAACCCAATTAGGTGTAACCACGTAAGCAGGCGTACCATAAGCTACCAACAAACACATACACCTGATTTTTACTAACGGAATATGCTTCTTCTATAAATTACACATCCTCTTCTTATTCTCTCTTTCGCTCCCAGAATCATCTTTTCTAGTGTCTGTTATTTAGTAAATAAACAGAAGAAGAAGAAGAAGAAGAAGAAGAAACAGAGCATTAAAAATTCTTCTTCTTCTAGGTTTCAATGGCTCTTCCATTGCCATTGATCTTCCTTATCTTCTCCAATTTCTTCGTTTCTGGTACGAATCTTATTCAATAAACTTAATACTGTGAACTGTGTTGATGAATTTCTGATTTTTGTTTTTGTGTTTGATAATCAGGAGTTAGATCCACGAGCTTTATAATGGTGAACAAATGCGAATACACAGTTTGGCCTGGACTTTTATCAAACGCCGGAATCGCTCCACTTCCGACGACCGGATTCGTTCTTCAAAAAGGCGAAATGCGAACAATCAACGCACCGACTTCATGGGGAGGTAGATTCTGGGGAAGAACTATTTGCTCAACCGACACCGACGGAAAATTCACCTGCGAAACCGGAGATTGCGGATCCGGAAAAATCGAATGCTCCGGATCCGGCGCAACACCTCCAGCTACACTAGCCGAATTCACACTCGACGGATCTGGAGGTCTCGATTTCTACGACGTCAGTCTCGTCGACGGTTACAACGTGCCGATGCTTGTGGTTCCACAAGGAGGCTCAGGTCTAAACTGCAGCACCACAGGATGTGTCGTCGATTTAAACGGCGCGTGTCCGTCCGAGCTGAAGGTGACGAGTGTTGACGGTGGAAAACAATCGATGGGATGTAAAAGCGCGTGTGAAGCTTTCCGTACGCCGGAGTATTGTTGCAGCGGCGCGTACAGTACACCTGACACGTGTAAACCGTCGTCGTATTCGTTGATGTTTAAAAACGCGTGTCCACGTGCTTACAGCTACGCTTATGATGATCAGAGTAGCACCTTCACATGCGCTAAGTCTCCTAATTACGTTATCACCTTCTGCCCATCTCCTAACACCAGGTGGAAATTCCATTTATACCCTTTTGTTATTGCTAACATGGTTTTATTAGGAAGGGTAGTTTCGTTAATCTTCTTCACTGTGGCACTGATTAAGCATGAATAGTTTGTTTATAATTAAGGTTAGGTGAGAACACCCTAAATTAGGTTGGATAACAGCGACTTTTAATGAACCATTTAATAACTTTGGTGCTTACGTGTAATCGAAGAACGCACATTACGATTTTATTTTGTTTTGTACTCCCAATTTTTATCCTCGGGTGTGAAGATCGATTTATTGAGATGCGGATCCTTAACGGCCCATTGATATTTTTTTATATTATCCCCAATCCCTAGAAGACGCGTGGCTTCATTTGCACATTTACCTAACGGCTATGTTTTTTTTATGCAGTCAAAAATCATCTCAAGATCAGAACACAGATCCGAAAACGACGACACCATCAGGGTCGTCGGCAACTCCGGCCGGAGGAAGTACGACGTGGTCACCGGGAGATACCACGATGATATACGAAGGAGCTTTGGATCAGAGTAAAGGATCACCGTCCACGTGTCATATTTCGTTATGTGGAATCACAGTCACTCTTGCGCTGGCCTTTTGTCGGATGTGGCGGCTCTTTTGACCTAATACTTGTATCCCGCGTTTAACACTGAAGCAAGACGATGTGGGCCCTCGCTAAAGCCTTTTCTTCTCCCGGCCCATGTGACTTTTTACCTTAGAGCGACGTCGGATTGAGTCAGAATTGAAAAAGGTATCACCCCATTCACCAGAAAAAGCTCCTTACCTGGAATTACAAAACTACCCTTCATAGGAGGATTCTTATTTTGGGTGTGGTACACGTGGGAAAGAAAGTGGGCTGCTGGTGGTGTTCAAGAAAGATGGGAATGTTAACTCTATATAAATTATAAAGTAAACTTTTAGTTTAAAACTCTATATAATGGAGAAAAGGGGAATATTTCATTTGTTTGTTATCGGATGATGCGTTGGCTATTCGGACCATTGAAATGAATAATACTATTTTCATTTCTCGTCTTGTCTTAACCGTTGTATTTAAAAATATATTGAGTTTACAAGCGCATGAGAGGCATTAGAAATTCAGATATTCTTTATTATAAAATGAAAAAGTAATTATCAAAACATCAAGAGTGTGATTTGTGGTAATTGGTAACCACTAGCTGAACAAAAGATTAAATAAATAATATAAACTAAGGGTAAGTTGATGATGATGATGCCTAAGATAATATTAGTGGAAGCTTACCTATAAACATAAATCAAATGTCCATTCTCACTGTATATATGATTTGACAAAAATATCATAAGAATAAAAGCCATCAGAGAATATGAAGAAGACATTCCTTAATCAAACGTTAATGACACAGGAGGTATCTAAATCTGGAGCCCAATATTATTTTTTACCGGCCCATTATAAACCATTTCGAAGCCCAGTAAAAAGAGAATTTATTATTGAGTACGACGAATGTACGAAATGATAAAAATTGACCACAGCCATAGAGAAAGAGTCTCTCTTGAGAATGACGTGCGTGGATATCAATTGTCAAAGAATCATAAATGTTAGTGCGTGGCCAGTCTCCCAAATCGCTCCTATCAAAATCGACCGCTTCTCAAAACGGTGCCGTTTAACGCTTGCAAAAGATCTCACCGAAGGGCATTTCAGTAATTTACTAAATAATCCATTCTTCCTCCTGACAACGATTACGTACGCCCCCAGTTTTTTCAACATCCACCACAATTAATTGCGCATTTTTATTTTATCACTTTTCTGTTAAAGCTTTCCACCGTAAACGAGAAGTGGCGCAATTTCACGACGGCGGAGGAGAAGAAGAAGAAGAAAAATCATATCTCTCTATGTGTCTCATGGCGTTATCCGATGCGGTTCTAGGGAATCTCGCGACGATCTACGTAGCGTTGATAATCGCGATTAAGGTGTTTGGATTGGTCTCTGGGAAAAGCTTTAGCGCTGGATTCATCGTCGTTGTTTCGATTACAGCTGTAGGCGTTCTTTTCGCGGTTACGCTCGCTTGGGACGTATCTCGCAGAGCTGCGGAGGCGGTTTCAAGGTATAATCGCGGTGGTGAAGAGGATCTAAGTCGCCGTCATCATCACGAAGGTGGTGGTAGTTGTAAAGGAGGGATTTGTTGGCACGGCGTTGCGGTTAGGTCACCGGCTTCACAGGTTCGATTTAGGCTTCCTCAACATATACCTTATGGCGCTTTCTGAGTATATATAAACTTGAATTTTTCTCTTTTTATGACTTTTTTTTTTGTTTTCCCTTTGGTAAAAAAAAGCTTGCAAGTGAAGTAGATAATATGTATTATAGATACATATATATCAGAAATTTTCCTGTATAATAGATGATGAGGAATAAGGTTTGTATTGGAATGTTGTAAAAAATCTTATAGTGATGTTATTATAGATGTTCTTTGTTTTTAATAAAATCGATTTTGAATGTAAGAGATTGAGTGTTGTTAGATTCGAATGTTGAAACTACTTGACGTAACTCAAAGTCTTTCTGGTGAATCAAGATCGTAGCTTTGAGAATTTGGGTTCAAATTGGATTATCTTTCTTAATTTGGAGACTAAAACTTAGTAATAAAGGATCTTGTCTGATGTGCTATGTATATTAGACTTCGAGCTGGATTATATGTAGAAGCTAGCGATGAAGATTGTTGTTTTGTGAGTTGATCTCTCTTGGATTCTATGTTAGTCACTCTGTTTCTCGTCTTCTTCACACAAAAGTGAATTGCAATCCATTTTTTTTTTAAATTCGCCATGAATGGAGGTAAGTTGGCTTCACAGCATCGTCCTTGATCTTCATCATGTTTATTTGCTCTTGTTGATGATACATAATATACAGGTTGAACTCTGTTGTTAATGAACCTTGTTGGTTTTTGGTTTCTGTACAATTCTCGATTTCTTAGTTGATGCGGCTTTTGCTTCAATGTTAAACTAGCAAACATAGATCATGCAAGCAGCAATATCTTAGTTCTCAAAACATGATTAGGGAATTTAGAAAAGACTTTGATTCACAACGGTATGGATTTTATTAAACAATCTAGATTGGAAACAAAGGTCAAAGCTCTCACATTCTGTTATTTTATACACAGCTGTCTGAAAGAAGAAGTTGGTAAGTTTAAAGCCATCATCAATAAGCATACTAATTAGATAACATACTCGAGTAGATTAGAACACATAAAGAGGTAATATACAAATCATCACACATTAAATATACAACTCAAAAGTATTTTCAAACATCTTATTTTCAATATCTTGATTGGGTCAGAAGGCGATCAAGTTAGCCACAGACTTAGGAGGGTTAGTGAGCATGTGCACAACTTTCCTCATCGTAGGCCTTGACGTTGGTTCATCCTCCACACACATCATCGCTATCTTGAACACATGAACCACACTGGTCAACGGATAACCAGTTAACCTCGAGTCAACGATCGCAACAACGGTACCAGCATCCGACGGCTGTGATATTTCAGCTTCCGTGTTCCTCACCCACCGAACTATATCCACTCCTTCACCAAATTCACCAACCGGTTTCTTCCCAGCTATTAACTCCAACAAAACCACTCCAAAACTATACACATCACTCTTCTCATCCACTTTTAAAGTGTAAGCATACTCTATTCAAATCAAAAACAAATTATGATTAGAGATGTTATATTACTAGTGTTGATGATTTGGAAATGTTAACTAACCCGGGGCGATGTAACCATAAGAGCCAGCTATTGAAGACATACACTCAGAAGCAGCACCATCCACTAAGAACTTAGCAAGCCCAAAATCAGCAACATGGGCTTCAAAATCAGAGTCCAAGAGAATGTTATTGGACTTAACATCTCTGTGTAAGATCAATGGAGAACAGTCATGGTGAAGATAACACAGTCCTTTCGCTGCTTCTACGGCTACTCTATGCCTCGTCTCCCATTGAAGATGACCACCTTTAGATCCATGCAAAAGCTCTCCTAAGCTTCCGTTAGGCATGTACTCATAGAGAAGCAAGTTCGTATCCTTGTTGGCTACGTAACCAAGAAGTCTAACTATGTGACGGTGCCTAATCCTTCCCAAAGTTTGAATCTCCGCCGTGAATCCATGATCGCTCCTCCCGGTTCCACGGCCTACGAGACGTTTGATCGCGACGTCTACGTTGTTTGGCATAGATCCGCGGTAGACGATTCCAGCTCCACCTTTTCCGATTATGTTCTCTTCTTTAAGACATTCAAGAACGTCTTCGGATTTGAATTCTAGACGTTGGAAAGCTGTTAACTTCCAGGCGAGTGATTTCTTATGTTTCTTCTTGTTCATCTGACGAATCGCTACGCCGATTAGGATTAAAGCGGTGATCGCTGCGATAACTATGATTATTATCCTTGATGGTGAGAACATTGCCGTGTGGTTGTGATCGTTGGTTTGTCCTGGCCGTGTTAGACATGAGACGTGGTGAGGTAGACATAGGTAAGGGTTTCCGGCGAATGAAGTGTCGTTGAACACCATGAATTGACCACCGAGTGGTAATCTTCCGGAGAGATCGTTGAAGGAGAGATCGAGAGTGGTTAAGCTCGTCATGTTTCCAATTCCGGTAGGGATTGAACCGGTGAGTTGATTTCCGGAGAGATTCAGAGTTCCGAGATTAATCACGTTATGGATCTCTTTGGGGATTTCTCCGTTGATTCGGTTACGGCTTAGATCGACGGAGATTAAGGAAGTGCATCGAGATATTGAATCTGGAATTTCTCCGGTGATGTTGTTCGCACTTATGTTGATCTTCGATAGATGCTTCAATTCGAAGATTTCTCTGGGAATATTCCCGCGTAATCGGTTTCTATCCAAGAATAGAGTCTGTAAACCGGGGAAATTACCGATTGCCGGTGGGATTTCGCCGGAAAACCAGTTGTTTGAGAGGTAAATATTATCGAGAAGATTGCCAGACATCGTTGCCGGAAGTTCACCGGAAAAGAAATTATCGTTGAGTTCGATAATCGTAACTAACGGCAGACTGAAAATCCCGGCCGGAACAGTTCCGTTGAGAAGATTCTTAACGATTCTGATTTTGTTTAACGATTTGCATTGACCTAGCTTTTCAGGAATCGGACCAAAGAAGAAGTTATTAGAGAGGATCAACGTCTCCAATTTCTCACCTCTGCATAAATCCATAGGGATAAGTCCTGTGAAATGGTTACAAGATACATCGAGCCTTTTTAGATTCCCGTTTCGTCCAAGATTCGCCGGTAACTGTAACGTGAAGTTGTTCTCCCACACTTCGAACACTTGGAGCTTCGGCAATTCTCCGATGAAGTTTGGAATTTGACCGTAGAGATTGTTCCTGAAGAGATTGATCAGAGTGATGTTTCCGAGAGCTATGAAGGTTTGGGGAATCTCTCCGGTTAGCTGGTTGATTGATAAATCGAGAGATTTTAAGCTGACTAAACCGGAGAGCTCCGGTGGTATATGTCCGGTTAAGTTGTTGATGTGAAGAAACAAAGTATGTAAATGTTTCAGATTACTCAACGTCGTTGGAATCACTCCGGTGAGAGTACAACTCGCCATGTCGAGGATTTCAAGCTTCGTTAATTCTCCGAATTCCGGTGGAACACCACCGGTGTAGCTGTTGTAGTAGCCAACATACATTTCTCTTAAGTTCTTAAGCCGAGATAAAAACGCCGGAGAATCACCGGAGAGTCCAGCTCCGTTAAGTCCAAGATATTCCAAACTTTGGATATCTCCATAACTCTCTGGAATCTCTCCGGTGAAGAAATTCCCACCGAGAGAGAGATGTTTCAGCTTCTTAAGCTCCGGGATCTCCGGTGGTAACGTACCGGTGAAATTGTTGTTATAAGCGTCAAGAACTTCAAGCTCAACCATAGCTTTAACAATCTCTCCAGGGAAACTTCCATTAAGGTTTCCATTATTGGAAACATTCAAAACCTTGAGAGAAGTAAGACTCTTCATCTCTAATGGTAATCTACCGGAGAAATTATTCGCAGCTAGAGTAAGATTCACCAAACGATTCAACATCCCAATCTCCGGTGAAATAGTTCCAAACAAAGGAGTAAACGAAACGTTGAGAGAGACAACACGAGCATCGCCGTCACATGAAACACCGGAGAAAGAACAGTGAGCTGCCGGAGAAGTGGAGTGTACCCAGTCGTGAAGACCGTCGCCGTTGGGACCAATCATGGAGGATTTGAGATTAAGGAGTGTGTCCATGTCAGTGTAAGCGAAGCATGGTGAGAAAAGTAGAAACAAAATCGAGAGAAGGTAAAGCTGATGATGGAGATGGAGAAACAGAAGATGAGTCTTCAAAAGTCTCATCGCCATATATTTTTTAAGCTGTCTTCTCAGAGAGAAATAGAGACAGAGAATAATAAGTTAGCGTGAGTGTTATGCGATAGGACCGAGAACACAGAGATATGAATGAAGAAGAAGAAGATGAAGAGAATCGAAGTGATTCTATATACCGCTTAGACTTTGAGAGAGAATAAATACTTTTATGTGACTTTTATTATTATATAAATAATGCGCCAAATATTCGAATTATCTCATAATTTTTGTTATGTTAGTTTCTAATCAGATATATGTATCATTTATGAATACAAATCATACGAAGATAAAAAGATAAAACTTGAGAAAAGTTCAGTAATCAGCTTACAGAGAACATCTGCAGGTACGAACTAAGACTTGGGTCAAACATACGTGTCAGTCTTTCATTGGCTTGTTTTGCTAGCGAGAGAGAAAATTGCTGAAATATGTACTTCAAATTTGGTCACTGTTAAAAGTCCAAAATTCAAAATCCACTGGAAATTATGTGGAAATTAAAAAAACGCTTAAGAGTTAAAAAGTTATGAAGGCTTTTTTACTGGTTAGTAGCCGTCGCTACACATAGACATGGGAAAACGGGAACGTCTTTGTTTTCTTCCTCTGCAAAATCTTCTTCCTCGGAAATTTTTCTTTTTTGGCTTCATCAAAATAAATAGATAAAGATTCACGGCGTTTTAACTTAACGGAACAAAGAAACGGTATTGTGAAGCATCTCCTTTAACAGCGTTGATCTGACCGTTATAAACGATAGACTGAGACTAATGTTACGTTCCCTAGAGCTGTTTCTTTCTTCTATCGCCGTCTTGTCAAACTCGAGCAGTTATAATCCGACGGCGTTTTGCATAGTCACGTGATGAGAAGACAAAGAGAGAAGTAAATGGGCTTATGAAGTAGGGCCCATTTTTTACTGGCCCGTATAGAAAGGTTGTCTGTGTCCTTTTCCAAAAGAGACAAATTTGCCCCTTCTGTTATTGGCTTTAGATATCAAAGTCAATGCTTATTCTTGTCTTTTTGCCTTCTGACTCTTCTAGCTTCTCTTTCATTCATTCATGCACTCACTGACCTTAGAGAATAGAGACCTTCTGCTTCAAGGTCCCCACTCTTTGTGTCATTTACCTTTGTTTTGCTCTATTTCTGAGATTTTTAGTTTACCCTTCTTCCTCCTCTTATTATTAAAACCCTTACATGCTTTTTTAAGATCCACTAAACTTTGGAATTTATTGAGAAAATTAGATATTCATACGATGAATACGGTTAGAATGATTGACCATAATTTAAGTTGTAGTAGATATTAAGTATCGGCCTTAGTCACTAGTCATGACTCGTATAGTTTCATTTAGAGAACACTTAACTGCATGCTAATATGCTTAAAATTCTTAATGAATTATAAAAACATGTTATACATTTTAAATCAGTAGCAATACTATTTAACAAGCACTGTGGACTATGGTGCTTGGCGAATATATCTTCTTCCTGGTATCAATATTATATTTTGATTAAATATCAGGTGCTTTAGCAACAAAGGGACTTTTTCTTTTTAACGGAATTTATACACTTGGGGCTGACATGCACAAACACACACACTCAAGGGCCAATGTTCTATATAGGCGGTATAATGGGTTAAAAAGGTCCTTCCTAAATGGGAGCGAAATTCTCATTTTAATAATTTTGTGTTATTCTCTATTAGATTTGATCTTATGATATACGTTAGATATAACATACTACAAAGTAAACGCTGAAAAGTATACATACCTAACAACAAATAAATATGCTTCTTTCACGTGTCTTTGTTTTGTTAAACAACTATAAACCGGTTTAAATGGATTGGAAACCGTAGCATCTCTTCTGTGATTCGCTGAAAATGCCCAAACTCTATGAACTTTGCGAATAAAGTTTTAGGTTCTCTTCAAGCAGAAAAGGAGCTTTTTTAAGTAATTGGGGAATTTCGTTTTTGTAGAAAGGAATCTCAAAACAAAACTTTGTTTTTTTTTTGTTCCTGATAAAATATTGTAATATATATATATATATATATATAGGAGCATAATGTAACAAGGACACAGCAAAGATGGGACATTTACCACCAAAAATCATGTCATCGTTACCATCAATGACTCACGGTGAATGAACTTTAGACTAATTTCTAGATGGACATTAATAAATTTGTAAAAGATATATAAAATAGGCGAAAATGAAACACTATTAGCTAGACAGTAGAAGCTTGATTCACTAGTTTGATTTTCACAAGAATTTTGGATTTAAACTCGCGATGGTACAACTTGCATCATATGTTTATTTTTCTCTGTTTCTTGAAAGTGACAATTATTTATTTTAAAACAGAATCGTCTCAAATATTTTTAAAATCATATGCAATTCGAGTGAAGAATAAATTTAAAAGTGTAGAAAGTTAGCGATCCAACTCATATAGATAATTAAAAAAAAAAAGTAAGTTTAAATCAGAAAGTTTATGTATACTGTCTTACTTTTTTAATATACTCGAACAAACTTCTAAAGTACATGTATACACTACTAACCAATTTAATTAGCATAAGAATAAGATTTTTAAGAGTCAGCACTCAGCATATTACAAATTTGACTGAAATTGATTCAAGTTATGAATGGAGAGGTGCATTCAATGTGCTTGTGTTTAATGTATTTGAAAACATATAGGGAGCGTTTTTGTGACTAAGGGTTTGAATGGATGGTGTGGTTAGGACGGACAAAACCATCGGCGGACCAAACTATTTTTTTTTAGAGCGGTTTTTAGTTTACTGTGATCACAGTTTATTTTTTTTAAAAAATAGATCGCAGTTGATCTGCAGCGGTTTGTCTTTATTTTTTTCTGTCTGCATTATTGTGATCTATAACTTATGAATGGTAAAAAAAAATAGTTTAATCCGTAGATGATTTTATCCGTTCTAACCGCTGCATCTATTTAAAGCTTAAAAATAAACTTCTGCTCACATATAAATCTTATTGTTACCTTAGAGAAAACTTTTTAAAAAAAATTTCAAAAGTAATAATGAAAAGAAACAAATAGAGAGTAATGATAATATAAGATATCTAGGTCATAGTCTTGTCAATCAAGTTAATAAGAAAAACGACAAGGCTACAAAAGTAGTAGTAGTAGAAGTAGAAGAAGAAGATGATGATAGTGAAGACAAAGTTGTGTCATAAGTGGTTTTACACTATCTGCCTTGGAAACTGGGGACTGCCTGATAGCCTTTTGGGCTTCTGCTTCAGTCACTACCAAATCCTCTTTCTCTATTGGCAGCTTTAATCCTAAATCTATTCAACTAATGCAATGATTTTGGACGAAGAAACTTCTCAATCCCAAATGACCCTTAAATCACCTTTCACTTTTTGTTCCATCGCACGTCTAATATTTGAAATTTTTAGACTTTATGAAAGGCAAACACACAACTAAACAAAAACAGCATTTCAGTTTTCCCCCCCCCCCCATCCAGTATTTGTATAAGCAATACTTTTTGTTCAGCTAATATTTAAGTCGAAGTATTAGAAAAGAAGAAGAAATTCTTGTTCTTTTGTAAGGAAATTTTTTTACAGTTTCAGAATCTTTGATGGCTTTATATAAAAAAAAATGTTTAATTATTAAAATTTGGCATTTTTGGCTCGAGAGTCAGAGACTCAAGCAGCTTTGATGTATAAAAAAGTTAAAAATTACTAGCAGTTTTGGCTCCAGTCTCGACGTTACTTACCAAAACCAAACAACCAGTAGTTAGTTGGGCCTTGGGCTATGTCGGCTATCAATATTTACTTATCCAACATTGAATCAGCGAGCCCAATATCAGTCCATTAACCCGATGACCCAAACCTATCCGTTATATGGTCCCACGCGTTGGCCTAATGCGGTAGAGAAACACAGTCAAGTCGGACACAAACTCGATCGATATCGTCTATTGTTTAGGTAGCCCATGTTCTTCCAATCACACGACAAGATTTTTCTGTAAAATGTCAATCTTTATAAAAACTCTATATTTTGCGTTTACAGTTGATCTTGAAATCAATATCAAGACCGGTTTTTGGATTGTGTCAAGAGTGCCAGCCCATATCTCAAATATCTCAAAAATTTTGGACCTAAATTACAGTAAATAAAATATCTTTTTGATAATATTTGGGAAGTAATATTCTTTAAATTTAGGACTCTTCTATGAATATTGCACAGGGGAATGGGCCAATACATTAATGACCGGGCCAGTGTGAGGGGAGATGATTGTTTTTTCTTACACTATATTGATTGAATTAATATATCATTGTATATGTAAAAAAAATCAGACTTGAACAGATGATTCATATTGCAAAAATAATTTCGAGAAAATTATAATATCTAGTTGGATAGAAGAAGAGTAGACTGGTGACAT